>VCRD01002178.1:12873-59333 GCA_006783055.1 Trinorchestia longiramus | reverse complement strand
GCCGCGTCAACCATGTCGGCAGCGGGATTCGAACCCGGGTCTTTCCGCTCGCAAGCAGATTTGCTCACCAGTCGACCAAGCTGGTCATACAAACATCATATGATGTAAATAACGCTTAACATAATAAATCCTAAGATCAGTTACTGGCATCTGCCTGCGTTGAAGTTACCACGCCTGCATTCGCAGAGTTAACCCTTTAACGAACAAATTATTTGCAGACTCATCAAAATGTTGCGTAAATTAGCGCTCCTTTTTACTCGTTCTTACGTAATTTTACTGTGATTTTGAACGCAGCATTTAGAATATGAGACTCAAGGGAATGATTATCCCTGGGCACATATGATCCCATCTGGCATTGATGGGTTAACCCGTTCGGGGTTTACCACATCAATTGACGTGAATTTTTTAACTACTACTGGTTTTTCACGTCAACTGACGTTTTTCGTATAACTTTCAAATAATCAAGTAAGTAGATTTTAAATGTCGTTTCCTTGTTTCTTTTGTGTTTTTTGTTGTTTGTGGGAAAACATTTTTTCTGTTTTTTTCGTGACCACAGGAGGTACACAATGTGTATATTAATGTGACCACGAATTACTGGTTAACTTCGGCGTCAGGAAAGTTAAGTTCTGTATTAAGTTGTCATTAGGGTTATTAGGATGCTATTAGTTTCATTAGGATGTCTTTAGTGTCATTAGGACGTCATTAGTGTCATTAGAATGTCATTAGTGTCATTAGGATGTCATTAGTGTCATTAGGATGTCATTAGTGTCATTAGGATGTCATTAGTGTCATTAGGATGTCATTAGTGTCAACCATCATGGCACCATACAACCATCATGGCACCACACAATCATCATGGCACCAACCAACAGAAACAAAGTTCATGTGGGACCAAAATTAATTTCATGCTGTGCGTTAGTATGCTTTGATGTCTATTATATTTTACATAATTATTTAATGACGCTGATTTATTATGCTTAGTACTAGTGTACCCGTGCCATCAAAAATGATGGCAAATACTGCCATCATTTCAGCAGCTATTCTTTCTTGCTCTGCTAGTCTGTGATTCCTTCTATAATACGAACATAACGCTGGTCATCATCCTCCTCTTCACGCCTCTGCGCCTGTCTTAGTCTTGCTGCTGAGCGTATGGCCTCTAGTCGTTCTTGTGAACTATGATACTCGCATACTGATCCTGCCTTTGTTGCCTTACAACAGCTTGTTGTTCTTGAGATAATCTTTCTCTCGCTATCCTTTTTCGCTCTCGGTTCAGTTTTTTTTCGTTCGAGTGGAATTTCCACGCTTAAGCTTATTTCAAAGGTAACTTATTTTTCTTGTGACAGTAATAAACACTTAGAATACAGTATTTTTGAGCCGCAATAGAAGTAGTTACAGCCATTCGTGTCATATCCTAGATACAGAAATTCAGCAATACTGAAAGCAACTGCGAGCTTGTGTATGTATATTGTAATATGCAATACCCCACCGAACTCGGTATCCACGATACGGACTCGAGTATATAAAGCTCTGGATCTCTCTAATTTTTTTGAAAGTGACTAATTATAGTGCACTTGTACAGCGAAAATGAGTGTATTAATTTAAGAGTGAACTGAAACCAAGACCATCAGTGCTAATTTCTTCCTATCTATTCTTGAGAGCGTGAGACGAAACATAAATAAATATATAAACACACGACGGTCATTCTTAGTATTAGATTTGAATACTTGCTTATAAAATTTTACTTTGGAGTGTACATACTTTGTATATGCTTTACTTTACATGCTTTATTTTACTTTATAAATAATGAATTGGCTTGCGTGATTGATGCCTTTACTTTAGACGGCATGGGATTTTGGTACCATCCCAAGAATGAACCAAACGGCTTGTTTCTATTTCTTTATTTTATTCTATTCTTAACGTATGTATCGTATGATGATGTCTGCCCATTGCTCGCAGCACTTCAGCTTTCGTACAGAAATAAACGATAAAAAGTTTTATTCTAACGAGCTAGAGCAGTGTTTCTTAAAGTTTTTTCAATCACCGCCCCCTTAGGACACTATTTGATTTTCCACTGCGCCTTAATGATTATATTACTGTATATTATACAGTAATATACGCCCCCCATTCAAGGCGTACCCTCCTACCGCGCCCTTGCATTTCCTCAACGTCCTCAACGGACCACTTTGAGAATCACTGAGCTAGAGGGTTTACATCGAGGACATGCATTTTTGTATCTGCCCCAGAGAGCAGTAACTCATGTCCATGACTGCTGAACTCTACAACTCATGGTCGACTGGAAAATTTTCTAGTTCAATATTATGGCAACTGAGTTCACTGAGCGTAATTGCGTGTGGACATCAATTGTACGCGAACCAGTTACATGCAGCAAATGTCACGGCCGCAGTTGACGGCTCTTCTTGCAATCGTGCGGTCACACTTGCACACGTGTGTAACGTAACGCGGCGGTCTATGTGACCACGTGCCTCTGCACCCCCACCGTTCTCCGTTCTCCGCACTGTGGGGAGCAGGGGGGCAATCACCTCCCCACAAAGGGGAGAAGAGGGGACTTGGACTAGTTACGTAATACTGTTGGCTACACGTAGTGTGGGTACACTGCGCTGTGTGCCCACACGTACTGTGTGAAAGAAAATACATTTTCACAGTTTTTATCGACTTATAATGATTTATTTTCCCATGCTGATTGCTTTCCTACTTGATGTCTAGGTAGTATGCGTAGCTAGTAGGCCTAGCTTCTAAGTTTTGCTAGTAGGCCTAACTAGTAAGCCTAGTTAGTAGGCCTAGCTAGTAGGCTTGGATAGTAAATGTTACACAGAAATGTTACCTTACTTGAGTTACAAATACGAGCGTTTTACTCGGTATTAATTTTCATTAGGAAAAATTTACTCTATGCTTTGAAAAATCTTTGAATGGCCAGTGAAGAGCAGCTACACTTCGAGAAACAATTTCGTCTTCACCGGCAGATCGGAAAAAAATTGCTGCATGCTTTGAACAGCCCGTACACGCTGACTGCAATAAGATATGAACAATAGAACTCCAGCTTGTGGCTCCCATTTAGAGAACTGTTTGGATTGGAAGGGAAATCTAGCCTGAATGTAGGTGCACATCTGCTGCATGTGTTGTCCATAGAAGATCAAGTCACTCTTGCATCAGCGAATCCTTTTTGCTGTCTGGCACAATGCTGCCTGGCACAATGCTGCCTGGCACAATGCTGCCTGGCACAATGCTGCCTGGCACAATGCTGCCTGGCACAATGCTGCCTGGCACAATGCTGCCTGGCACAATGCTGCCTGGCACAATGCTGCCTGGCACAATGCTGCCTGGCACTATGCTGCTTGGCCCGCCATGTTGACCTTGCCACCATGACATGCGTACACGTCGCCTTTCAAAAATCTCCTGTTACAATCCCACAGCTGGCAAGACGCTGTTGCAGCGGCATTAGACTCCTTCAGAAAGCTTTCTAATTAGGCTCATTATTTTCTTTAATGTGGTGTGATTATTTAATGTCCTAAGATATGTGTCTCTTAAAATCATACAGGATGTCCCCAAAAAATGTATACATTTTTAAAAGGCTGTAGTTTTAATACTACTGGTGCTAAGAGGCTGAAAATAAAGATCAAGATCTAAAATTTTATTTTGTACCCAAAATACGTAGTTACCCACCTTATACAGTGTGACCAAAAAAATGTATACACTGTTTTGAATGTCTATTACTCTTTCGTTAACGTATGTACAAAAATTTTATTAGTATCAATATCGTTTGAATTAAATTTCCTATTCAGTAGTGAAATATTATTTCAATACAGATTTTAGTTGTTGTACAATATACATTACAGTAAAGACAACCAATTTGACCCTTGCGCGGAGAAACAGAAATATTCCTTCTACAATAAAAAATAAGTTCAAACCTGTCTGGAAATATGGCTTAAAAAGCGAAAATAAACATTTATTGTTAGAAATTAATAACTAAAACAAGTAATAACAAAATAACGAACACTCAATTTTTGCATTCTTTTTTACCTATTAAAAATGTCTACCATTTTTTTCTAAGCAATGTTGACATCTTTCTCTCATTTCTTCATCAGTCTTCTAATGAGTTCAGAATTTTCCTTAAGGCACCTCCACACTATCAATTTTTTCATCAATCACGAACACTGAATTCGACGAATACGAACAGGGACAAGTTTGAAGAGCGTCCACACAAACAAACAAACAAACAAAAACGTATATTTCCAATAAAGTTGGTACATAAGAAATGTAACATCATTGGTTTTTAAAAATGCCTTATCATAAAATCCTTAAGTGGTAGGTATTCTATGCATAGTATCATAGATACACTGTACAGTTTTGCTTGATGAAAGCACGCGAGTTTTTGAGTCAGCTGTTCGGACGATCAGATAAATTCATTGAAATCGATCCCATGTAATATTTGTGCAATAATTATAGGTATATCTTTGAACACTATTTAGGGCAATAATATTTTGGACATATAATTTTGATTGATGAGCAAGACATACTTTCTTTTGTAAACTTCATGTCCCTTGACCACACATATATTCCTGATACTTTGACAAGATATACTATTAGTTTAAGGAATTATGTTTGAGATTTTTAAATAAAATTTAATTTTAATTTTTTAGAAATCTAGAGATAGAATTTGGGTTTTAATAGAGTTGACATGCAGTCACCTTCAGATAAAAATCCTAATTCATAATAGCACTATAATTTTGGTACGAACACATCATCACTATCTGCTCCACTTTTCATTGAATTATTTTTATATCTTAATTCTCTTCTAAATTGGGTCCGGAGGACATTGATTTTGCTCTTGTTTTTTCACGGTCAAACCTGGAATGGATATTGACATCTTTTCAGTGATGATATGATATGCACTTTGTTTTTGTTTTTATTTCATAGTCTTTTGATTTAACTTGCCATAAGCATGGGTTTTCCTTTAAAGACTTGATTAATACTAAAATATCCGTTCTACGCCACTCGCCCTCCTTGACTAATGTTGTGTTCGTGTCCATGTTTTCCAACAAGTTGGAAAACACGAACACGGTCGAATATGGTGCTTGATGATTGACCGAAGACAAGATTCGTCAAACACGAACACTAAAATCAACGAAAAGATTGATAGTGTAGACTGGCCTTTAAGCGCATTAATATGATGAGTAATCCTATCTCTCATATCTTGCAAGTCTCTTGGAGGTGTTGCAAATACCAAGTTTGAATACCATTAGTATTCAAACCACAACCTTTTCAGAATGTATAAATTTATTTTTGGGACACCTTGTAGGTGAGAAAACTTTTAACCGTAAAAAATTTGGTCGCTCAATGGTTAACTCAATGGTATCCTGCATACCATCTCACCAAGGTCGAAACAGAAGCGTTGCAGGTTACAACTTTTTGCGAATAAGCAAGTGAGGTTTTTCTTCTTTCTTGTGAATTCCAGAAGCCCTCTAAAGTTATTTTATGTTTAGAGCTATCGTTCAAGGGAATTAAGTTGCTCTTTGCAATACAATACTTACAAAAATGAGAGCATGGCATTCTCGAAAAGTGCAGTATCGTTTAAATGTATCAATTACTGGTGTTTTTCCAACCTGTATTATTGGATAGCATTCATTCTATCGTCAGTGCAAGGCGAATCTGTGTTGAAGATTATGGGTACTGCTTATAAATACAGTACACCATCTGTTCTCCTGCATGCATCAGGCAGAAGGATTAGTGGCCTTTGTGGAACTCATCGTATTATTGAACACGATTTCGTGTTTTTCCATCGGTGTCATTGTTGTGGGTGGAGGTGTCGAGGCTGCAGTCTAGCTGAATTTCCTACACGGTTGTAGCAACCCGGTGTGTGCAATGTCTTTTGTTATTTTGGTCTAAGTACTGGGAGAGCTAGCACGTGTTTTTGTTTTGCTGCTGCAGTTACTCTTTGTATTCCCATTGTTGCGTGGCCAGTTCACTCCGTGTCAGTGAAAACAGCCGTAGAGCTACAGCGGCTAAAAAGCGCAAAAAATGAATCGGCAATTATAGCTGCAGCAGATGCGCAGGCTTTCGAAAGTAGCACCATTACTGGCAAGAGTAGAATAGAATAGAATAAAATAGAATAAGGCAATAGAAACGAGCCGTTTGGCCCATTCTTGGGTTGATACCCAAGTCCCATGCCGTCTAAAGTAAGGGCACCAATCATGCGTATCAGTAATCTCTGTAGGAACAAAAGTAATGACATGAGTAACGGTAAAAAAAGCAACAGAATGAGTACTGCCAAGAGCAGCAGTTATGACTGGACAGTACCTGGTCATCATAACCAGTTGCAGGGCTGCAACTAGTAATGGACCCACAATGCAGCTGTGACACACATACCATTTACAGACTCTCACACACAGTCTCCGCTACTGGACTGGGCAAAAAATGAATGCATGAGCTTTCACTCTTTCTCCCTTTATAAAAACGCGGACTTTGTTGTGTGCGTTACTAAACTTCATGGAACAGTAATATCGAATAAAAATATGTACCAAGATTAAGAGGGAATTTAATGACGCAAGAAGTGTATTGACGTAATAGTTCGCTAATTGAAGCTAAATGAGAGGGACTGGAAATTTCCATGGTTCTGGTTGTCTCATTTAAAAAGCAGTCGCCTTACTTGTCTAGTGCATCTCCGCTATCACCTTCTGGAGTAACTGTGCAAAAAAATCATACAGTAGCACCAGACTGAAACAAGTTCATCAGACTAAAAGTACTCACTAGAAGCGCAAAAATATTTTATTCCAATGAGGTGGTTTTCTTGGCAATGAATATGCCGTAATATTATGCCCTGTAGCTGATTAGTCATTCAAGCGCAGCTGATGCGAACATTGCTTCTACCTTGAGTTGGTCAAAGAAAAGACATGGAAAGATGACGCATAGCTTCCTAACAGAACATCTAGGCTTGTCATTATGACTTAAAAGCAAAATTTATTGAAAATTTGACGGGAGGACTATTAAATTTACATGTCAAGTCGTGATTGTGAGATAAGCCATGGACGGCAAAAACTTACCGGGCCTCAAAGCTCCAAAAACAAAGCTGCCCGCCTCAGAGATAAACTCCAGTCTTACAGTGTCGTCCTTTAACACGTTGCCTCCGATTGCCTGATTGGTGTAAAACTTCACTTTGTACGCATAGTCACTAGACGGATCTGAAAAAATTACAAAACCTAACCTAGGTGGTACACATACGTACCACTTCGGAGTCAACGTGTTAAGACACTCTCTCGGCCACGTCCTTGAGGATATTTTGAAGGGAATGTTTTGATTATCTGCAGCGTGACGAGCAGACACGCTGACTCGCTACCCACCATGAGCCTCGGTGCTCACTAGTCATCCTATTCTTAAGTAAAGGCAATCATGAATGAACAGAATTAGTAGAGTTTTCAGTCAGTATTTCGATGTAGTCCCTAGATTTCATTGCTCCTTTAATTCCAATTAAATTGCGTTCCTCCATGCAGGTGTAGAACTGAGGCCGTGTTAGTAGCTTTGAGTTGATAAAGAAGAAAATTATTATTAATATAATGTGGAAGTAACCGAACATTCATATAAGAATAACTTAGAGATGATTGGTGGTGATTGCGTGATGTGTTTAAACTGTATATGCTGATAAAGCAAATGATATGTTAGTGCCAGCAAATAACTATCATGATGAAGTTAACCATTGAGGGAAAACCAAATATAAGACAATCAATAATCTGAAGATTGTAAAGAAGCAACATTCCACATACATACTGCATGGCTTTCATCCTTCAGGATATCGATCATAATGACGCACAACCATTCCATCATCACTAAACAGAACCCAAACATCATGAAAATTTGCACTTATAGCATCGGAAGCCTTAGAGTTGATACTTGTCTGGCAACTGTGTCATTATTTCAACAGTGAACTCATTCTGCATCAAACAAATGGACGAAGTTATTACAATACCACAGAAAGTCACACATTCTTGACAATAACCCTCACGTGTTGAGTGCTTGTGCCACTGAATCAGTGGTTCCTAACGCTTTGTCCTCGCTATTTCTTACCCAAAAACTTGACACCGGTGCAACACGCATTTTCTTGCGCGGAAACGAAAACAGAAATATGTGATGTATGAATTTATTTTAATATCATCCGAAGCTACATCTAGCAAGGCAATGCAAACCCCAGGGGGGTTGAAGCCCACCGGTTGGGTACCCCTGCCCTAAATGAACCCATAGTTCTGTGTACTCCTCCCCATTCACGGATTTGCTGATACTGGCCAGCCTGCATTCATTTTATTCACTACAAGCAGCGGCTAGTCAAGGTATTTTAAATACAAGGCAGCAGGTCAAGATAGTAGAGAGATATTTCTTGATGTAAATAATTGTAGACCCACACGGGAAAATTTACGTGCTTTTTACTGAATTTTTTCGTTTGATTTGCCAGTAGACGCGGGCTTTGCGAAGAAGTCTCCACATTGAAGGATGTGCCTTTGGTATCCACAATACAATGCTTACAATACATGTATACCTTACCGATTTTCCTATTTCCTCCTATCTAAATCCTTAAGAGTGTCACAGAGAGACGGACCAAGCAAGCAATCAACAACCTGTGTGTTATTATATAGTGGGATTAATGTCATTATCTACAGTGTAAGTTCTCCTATTTCAGCTTTTAGGCAAGTTTAGGAACATGAGCACTCTTTGCATGTAACATTAACTTGGAACTCATGCGAAATTTCTCCTCGAAAATGAAAATGTTGGTCTTTGCCGTTCCAAATTCGACGCATTCACACATATGATCTACATAGATTCTTGAATTTGGCTCAAATGTGGATTTTATATCCAGGCATTTTTTCTCCGTTTCGGAAGTGTAGTCATTTTGATCGTACACAATTGAAAATGCATGCTTACAGAACCAAACAAACCTGAGTAAAAATATTTCGTTTAAATGAAGTGAGTGTATTGAGTTCACAATCCATTAAATTTTCAACATTGTAATAATGAGATAATAAACAAGTGATCATACACATGTAATAAAGCCGGTACTACGCATCGCAGCTCTCAGTGTGACTTGTGACGTCAGTGTTTCAGTTAGGACAAGTTTTTTGAATTATCTGTTCAATGTTGTATAGTTAATGGTATAAATTAGATAAATTAACTCTGTATAGTTGAATTAATGAACGAAAACCATCAACAAATCTCTCACACGTCTAATTTGTTATTCCAGTTCAATTTATATGAACGTTGGCTCCGTAAAAACGAAAGCCTCGTGAAGAAATTCTAATATTGAATTTGTATTGTGCGTACGCAGCTGTGGACGCGTTCATGACCTCTACATGCTACGTCAATATGCTGTGACTGGGGAAGAAGATTTAATTCTTGTTGTAGAAATGATGAGGGGCAATCTTGAAATACATTGAAGATTAAATAAAATCATGTCCTTGACTTAGTAGAGCTGCTCTTGAGCAAACATTTCATTTCGCTGTGTGTAGATTGCTTACACAGGGAACACTGTTGAGTGTACTGATAGTACACAGGGAACTGGAGGCAATTAAATCAGCACTGTACACAGGGAACTGGAGGCAATTAAATCAGCACTGTACACAGGGAACTGGAGGCAATTAAACCAGCACTGTACACAGGGAACTGGAGGCAATTAAACCAGCACTGTACACAGGGAACTGGAGGCAATTAAATGAGCCCTGTATACAGTAAAGTAATTCTGGAGAGTAAAGCAATTGTGGGGAGTAAAGTAATTGTAGGGAGTAAAGTAATTTAGAGAGTAAAGTAATAGTGAGGAGTAAAGTAATTTTAGAGAGTAAAGTAATAGTGAGGAGTAAAGTAATTTTAGAGAGTAAAGTAATAATGAGGAGTAGAGTAATTTTAGAGAGTAAAGTAATAGTGAGGAGTAAAGTGATTTTAGAGAGTAAAGTAATAGTGAGGAGTAAAGTGATTTTGGAAAGTAAAGTAATAATGTGGGGATAGATATTGCCCAGTACAGAGTGAGTCGTTCACTTCTATTGACACTAACACTGAGATGAAGTTATGCTTTTGCCTGAATGGTGATAATTGAGTTCCATTACCTCCCCCTTCCCACCTCTTCCCCCCTCCCTCATTATTCAACATGATAATATCATCATTACGTAACTCACGTGTGCCTCATGGCATCAAAAGCAATCCCTTGTTTTGAGTAATAAATATCGCTATGCAGCTCCAGCTCACGCGCTCCTGGAACTCCATCCACGGAAAATCTTTTAAAGTTAAGCAGCTCATTAGTATAATGGTATTATAAACTTGAGTATTCAAGACACGATACCTTGATATGGAGTCATGTCCTCCTTAATTGTGATCAAAATTTTCTTTATGTTCTGTTCTTTTGCTGGAAATCCGGAAATGCTTGAGACTGTTGCCATAGACGAGCGTTTGGCTTCCTGTTCTCCACTTCAGCATGGATGTGAAGAAAATTAATTAAGGGGCTTTAGCCTATATCTTCTTACACACAGTTGCTAGATAGCCGTTCTCTAAGAGCAGTATATTACTCTTCAAAGAAAAAATTTCCAGGTTTTCTCAATACCTAGAAAACAACTTCTTCTATCATGATTACGTTTTACACTTCTAGTACCTTCTTTTACATACTTTGTCTCAAGGGACATGTACTCATTAAAAGTGGTTGTCCAACGAAGTTGTCTTGTGCACTGGTACGCATTTGCTAAAGCATTAGATTTGTAGTCAATTAATATAAGAACGACACCAATTATTCAAATGTAAAATATGGTCTTTACAGGGCCAGCGATCGTTGTTTCAAACAATCCATGATGCATAGAAGGAATTACTCATTCCTTCCCACAATTACCTATTTTTCTCCTCCTATCAGCCCCCTACTCCAGCCTCCCCCACACCTCTGAGTTTCCCCCTAGATCACCCGCTGGGCAAACAACAACAACAAATTGAAAGGAAAACATGTGTATCCCTGAAACTCTATCTTGGTAATTTTTTCCAGTCTGTAGCTGTGCTTACCAAGTATCAGTAGGGTCCGTAGCCGTTGAATCGCAAACATTGCGTTACTGCATGTGAGTCATGTCCTGCACATGCTGGTGAGTGTACATAATCATTATTGTATATTATACTTGATGATATAGCAGTGCCGGACACGCGTGTTCAGGTGTGTTTGTCAGGTGAGACGAGTGTGAGACATCCATCAAGTGCAGTTCCCCTCAGGGTTGACGAATCCTAAAAAGGGAATTCCCAAACGTAGCAATTTTCTCCTAGAAACTAGCATTACTGATATTGAAGTGAGGCCATTTGTCTGAGCTTTTAAGTGTTAATAGAAGCTCTCCACTATTTATGCTGTTCCTCTTTTACATCACCATTTACGTCAGGGACGATGTGACTGTTCTTTCACTTGCTATTGTACTTAAATTTCTTCAATGTAACTTATTCTTTCCTATGCTCGGTCTATCCTTCTTCTGTCTACTGTGAGGTGTCAGTGAAACAACCCTGCCAGGTCTCCTGTCTTCAGTACAAACTCTAATATTACTAGACTGTACCCGTGGAAATTCCACGGTTTAAAAGTGATAAAATTAAGGATCTACGATATAACATACATTTTTCAGTTTTACCCGTGGTACTATCACGTTGTTCATGAATATATCCAGAACTTTCATTATGTATTTTGTTCACCGATAACATGGCTGTGTAGGAGATGAAGACTGATAACGGGAAAAAATGACACATTGTATAGTAATCCAGTGCCTCTGGTATCCACAATATAAAGCTTATAATACATGTACATGCGTTCTGATTTCAGTTCAATAATTTTTCTTCAGTAATAGATAGGACGTAATGTGACGAACACGCACATCGAGACAGAGAGAGAGAGAATGGAGATACACTGTCTATTATATATGTAGATTTTCATGTCTATTATATATATATGTGAGTGTGTGTTTGCTTCTCTGAATAGTTTATTTTACAAGTACTATTTTCGCAGGCCGTTCCGAAAATGTACCTAAGAAGCTTGATAAACTTTTTGTACTCCCCCCAAAAAAATATAAATATGGAAAACAGGACAAACAATTTATTTGAGAAACTATCAGACTTGCACGTAAAACTATTTACGTATTCTCTTTTCATCTCAGACTGCATCTTGTTCTTGTTCCAATACGGTACTAAAGATCAAAAAAACGAATTTCTTATCTCATTCTCATATCGATGTATGCATTTCTTGTGGACACCAGGTACTGTGTGAAGGTTGATGATTAGAAAAGCGTTCACTTTTAAGTCTATGTTACCTCACAGCATAGCAGTAACTCTGGATCTTTATTTGAAACAAACTTTCCTTAACAATATGCAACAGTACTGTGTAACACAGCCAGTGGTGCGTGTATGTGCATACAGTACTGTGTAGCACAGCCAGTGGTGCGTGTGTGTGCATACAGTATTGTGTAACACAGACAGTGTTACATATAGAAACGGTATCATGAATACCAAGTTAGTATACCATCTATTTCCGTCAATCTATGAAAGCCTGATCAAATTGAACTGAAAACGATTCTAAGTTCCAATAGATGGAGGGCAAATTAAACAAGGGGAATATTCCCATGCGTTGTTCAGTGTGAGCTTAATGGAGGCAACCGACACCGGCATACTTGTAAAATTGGATGTGTATTGTCTAGGATTGTATTGTTGTCCTCGGGATGGTCAAGCTTGTGAACGTTTGAACAGTTCACCCATTGTCAACATAGAGACGTCACGCTATACTCACTCAGCATGACACTAATTTGATGACCGTAATGCAACATGGAGGGGAGTAGTGTCGGTATGTGCCCTCGACCGAGAACGGAGGCAGAACAAGCAAAAGTTTCCCCCATTGACGTGAGATAATCACTGTGGACGTCACAATGTAGAGCTAAATTACAGAGATCGCTGTGTGGTCGTCTGTGTCACATCGTGTCAAGCGATGAAAAACTGCATAAAATTTCCCTGTAGAGCCAAGCATTGCTGACCTTGAGGCGGATCATCTTCACGCACCTCATGCGCATCATAATACTGTATAATAAAGACGGTAATACTGTATAATAAAGACGGTAATACTGTATGATAAAGACGGTAATACTGTATAATAACGACGGTAATACTGTATAATAAAGACGGTAATACTGTATAATAAAGACAGTAATACTATATAATAAAAACGGTAATACTGTATAATAAAGACGATAATACTGTATAATAATGACTACTAAGACTACATAATAATGACTACTAAGACTACATAATAATGACTATTAAGACAACATAATAATGACTACTAAGACTACATAATAATGACTATTAAGACAACATAATAATGACTACTAAGACTACATAATAATGACTACTAAGACTACATAATTATGACCATTAAGACTACATAATTATGACTACTAAGACTACATAATAATGACTACTAAGACTACATAATAATGACCACTAAGACTACATAATAATGACTACTAAGACTACATAATAATGACTACTAAGACTACATAATAATGACTACTAAGACTACATAATAATGACTACTAAGACTACACAATTATGACCACTAAGACTGCATAATAATGACCACTAAGACTACATAATAATGACTACTAAGACTACATAATAATGACCACTAAGACTACATAATAATGACTACTAAGACTACATAATAATGACCACTAAGACTACATAATAATGACTACTAAGACTACATAATAATGACTACTAAGACTACATAATAATGACTACTAAGACTACATAATAATGACCACTAAGACTACATAATAATGACTACTAAGACTACATAATAATGACTACTAAGACTACATAATAATGACTACTAAGACTACATAATAATGGCTACTAAGACTACATAATTATGACCACTAAGACTACATAATTATGACCACTAAGACTACATAATAATGACTACTAAGACTACATAATAATGACCACTAAGACTACATAATAATGACCACTAAGACTACATAATAATGACCACTAAGACTACATAATAATGACTACTAAGACTACATAATAATGACCACTAAGACTACATAATAATGACCACTAAGACTACATAATAATGACCACTAAGACTACATAATAATGACCACTAAGACTACATAATAATGACTACTAAGAATACATAATAATGACCACTAAGACTACATAATAATGACTAACTGTTGTTGTGTGTCAGGCCTGTTTGACTCGTCTCTGACATCGCCGTACTCAGACCTACAAACGCTGGCTCTCAAACCTTGTTCTGTGGCAACTTGTGCAGAGTTTCTCCTAATTCTTAGGATAAGCAAATTAATATTAGCAAATATTACCTGATATCAGAGAAGGTTGGAGACTTTTTTTTATTTTGCGAGGAGTAAATGATCTTTTCGTCTCCTAAAGAAAATTAAAGCTCCGTGATTTCAAAGCGTATTCTAGAATTATTTTGTAATTTTGGTAAATGTAAACGAAGTGTCAAGAATTTATCAAATTACTCGATGATAAAATTATCTGTTCAAAATTTAAATGCTAAATTATAAAGGTGTAAAAGTGATAAGGATTAATTATAAAGTAAATGTCTTTATTTATTTTAGATGGGTAATTTTTTACAAATATATCTTGACTTTTTTGTTTCGATATGGAAATACTGCGTGGTGGCGAGAGGAACTGTATGGTGTAGCAATAAATACAAAATTGCCGATATGACATGACATGACGTGACATGGAATAACATCAAATAACATGACATGACATGACATGACATGACATGACATGACATGACATGACGACATGACATGACATGCCATGACATCACGTGACATGACATGACATCACGTGACATGACATGACATGTCATGACATGCCATGACATCACGTGACATAACATGACATGACATCACATAACATGACATGACATCACATGACATGACATGACATCACGTGACATGACATGACATGTCATGACATGACATGATATGCCATGACATGATATGACATGACATGACATCACGTGACATGATCGCTGTTCAGAAGAAATGGAGAGCAGGGAACAACTGGAAATTATAATACGTCCGCTATGTGAAGGAACATAAAAATAAGCAGAAATAATGGACATTTTATTTTACGAGTCACTAAAAATAAAACATTTGTATTACATGCGTTCTCTATTGAAGCAGGTCCAATCAGACACCTGACTGCTTAGACACAACACTGTAACACTTGCTTGTTACTGTTAGACACAACACTGTAACACTTGCTTGTTACTGTTAGACACAACACTGTAACACTTGTCACTGTTTAACACAACACTGTAACACTTGTTACTGTTCAACACAACACTGTAACACTTGTTACTGTTAGACACAACACTGTAACACTTGTCACTGTTTAACACAACACTGTAACACTTGTTACTGTTAGACACAACACTGTAGCACTTGTCACTGTTTAACACAACACTGTAGCACTTGTCACTGTTGAACACAACACTGTAACACTTGCTTGTTACTGTTAGACACAACACTGTAGCACTTGTTACTGTTTAACACAACACTGTAGCACTTGTCACTGTTTAACACAACACTGTAGCACTTGTCACTGTTTAACACAACACTGTAACACTTGTCACTGTTTAACACAACACTGTAGCACTTGTCACTGTTAGACACAACACTGTAACACTTGTCACTGTTAGACACAACACTGTAACACTTGTCACTGTTTAACACAACACTGTAACACTTGTCACTGTTAGACACAACACTGTAACACTTGTCACTGTTTAACACAACACTGTAACACTTGTCACTGTTCATCATGACATTTTTTCTATCGAAAGCACACCAAAAGTTTTAACGATTATCGCCTCCAGTAAGGCAGGCAAAAAATTAACATCATTATGACCACAATGAAAAGAAAGCCAGAGGTTAAACCATGCGTCTTCGTTGCTACGGATTATTCAATAAGGAATGTAATAACTCATATCAAAATCTTGGTGTGCGCCCCTGAGCTACAGCGTCCTCGACTGTAGCCGCGGTGCTTTAGCGTGTTCTAATTTTTTTAATTTGAAGCCTTGAAATACAACACATGTTCCCCACACACCTGCGCTGCAGTCCCTTACGACATGGAACACGTGCAAATCTACCATATACATTATAAGACACCGAACCTTCCACAGAGATAACCACGCACATGAAACTAGCGCAGGAACGATAAATAAGAAGCGCGTGTTAGAACTCCCTAGAAGGACCTACTTTAGAGGCAATCACTGAATCATAAATATACTTCCTCTAGGAAGATTTTGTGAGAACAGTTTTCATTTTGTGTCCAAGCTTCATTTCCCAAGTTACTAAATTTTGTTAGTGGAATACATGTAACTCACTACATCTAAGTGAAATGGTTTACCATAAAACTATTTGTTTGTACATAATTAAAACAGGGTGTTAATACTGCATGACATGTTTTAATATTCGCTTTCAAATAGTTATTTAATTAACACTTACTATTCCTTCTGCGAGTGTTGCTTCTTATCAAAGGAGATGGTCTTCCCACAAAAAAAGAAAATGAACATTCGTCATCATCTTCAAAATATTTCGTAAGCAACTGCAAAATTGTCATTCAAAATATCCAAAAATAAAAAGTATTCCATTCCCAACCGTTAATATTTCAAGTCCTGCATTGTACAATGAGAAAAAGTATGCAGTCAAATAGATGTCATCTCATTAATTACCTCTAAATTAGAGATGATGTTATGTTTTTAACCTATGATTCCTCGCGGGCTTCTCCAAAACACAGAATCCTCGTTATTAAGGCACTTGCCTTCAATCGACTCAACTCCTCAGCCAATCATGATGAAGTCTATTTCGATTCGTTTGAAGCTATTGATTTCCTTATTTCTATGCAATCTTTTTTTAGTGTCTTATGAAAAAGATGCATGCCAACATCTTTTTGAAACGCAATTTCTTCTGTACTCCTGTTGGCTTCAAGTGCGCGGTCTGGCCCCAGAACGCTGATTGTCGTGTACGCAGTCTCTGCATTGAAATAAAGTCTTAACCCTATTGTTAGAAGCCTACCTTCTCATTATCTTCATTCTGCTTCAAACTGGCGGGATCTGGTCTATTGCAACCGTTCTCACGCTCCAGAGATCCGGCAGCAGGACTGAAGGAACAGCTGTACAGGTGCAACTTACTGTTCGTGTTATGGTTGCATATGAGCTATGGTTGCTATTATGGTTGCATATGAGCTATGGTTGCTATTATGGTTGAATATGAGCTATGCGATGCGTAAACAAATAGTTGATTGTGAATGCAGGCAGTTCTAATGCAATGTATCGTCTACCATGAGTGAATGAAAACGATAATACAAAAGTACCAAGCATCTGTGCGGCAGGGCATGTTCACAATAATTCTGCGTAAACATGATGTTGTTTATGTTGGATGGTATTGATGGACTAGAAAAAATAGAATATGGAAACATGAACGAACCGTTTGGTCCATTCTTAAGTTGCTACGCAAATCCTATGTTGTCTACAGTAAAGGCATGAATCATGCCCATGCACTTCAACCGAACACAGACATTTTCGTTCGTGCGTTCACCTTAATCACACACAGGCATTTCAGTCATGAACACGCTCCGCAATCATACACAGTTCTCAGGAGTTAAGAAGGATATGGAATCAGTACTTTATGAGACGGGGAGGTTCCTTATCCAAAATTTGTCGAAACGATTTTTGTATGTATTCACGATGCCAGCAGAAACGATATTTTTGGGCAACTGGTTTCAGGTTCCGCCAATTTACCCGGAAAGAAGTTTAGAATCTGGATGTCTTGAAGATTCTTATCATGAGTTTTTTGCCGTTATTTCTAGTTTCCACGTCATGTTCTTTGTCAAAAAGCTTGTTCAGGGAGACATTGCTAAAGCAGTTGAGATATTTATAGGTCACAATGAGTTTTCTTCACAGTGTGTGTTCTAGGAAGATGAATTCAAGCAGCTTAAGACGCTTTTCGTACCTGGGACTACTTTAGAAACTATTATCGTTAGTTTACGCTGAATTCTTTCCATTTTAGTAATGTCTCTTCGTAGGATAAGAGATCAGGGTTGCTCTGTATATTCCAAGTGTGGCTATTTTAGCACTTTATAAAGTATTAAAGCAATGCTCTTTGACATGAATTCTAAATTTCCAGCAATGAAACCAAGGATCCTGCTTGCTTATCTGACTTTTTTTCACTCGTTTGTCATGTGTGAGATTTTCAGTAATGAGTATACTAAGATCTCTTTCTTGCTGTTCAGCTATAATAAATGTGTTATTTGTTGTGTGTAGGAAATGCCGGTTATTTTCACCGGCGTGCAATACTGAACATTTATTGATGTTCAAGCTTATTTGCTAGGTTTCGGTCCACTGTAGTTGACGGTTGAGGTTTGATTGGATATTTACTCTTTCGCTATGATTCAGGAATCTAAATTTTTGGTTGATAAACGATTAGTGTACACTTTGCTTAAGTCCAGCGTAGTCCAGTCTTAAGTAGTACAGCGGGTTAGCAAGTTCTTCAATAAATCCTAGGTTGGATCCTCATGAAAATACCTATATGCTTCTTCAGCCTTCCACCCATATTCTGTCTCCACTTTTTTACATGAGAACAACTACTACATAAATGATTGTGATGCAGTGTCATACTATTAGGTTGTTACAAAAATAATGGCCGATTTCAGAAGCATGCGTTGGCCTTCGAGCAGCCATTATTTTTGTAACAACCTAATACTAACTCCGGCGCTTTATTATATGGGTGTTCATGTAAGGATGATATACTATACGAATATAAATGCTTTAATACATATTACATATTACCTTTATATGATATGAGTAGTTGGTCCAAGAATGGACCAAAAGGCTCGTTTCTATTGATTATTTGCTCACGTGCCATTTGTTTGGCAGCACAGTCCGATGTTACTCGCCTTGTGATCACCTATTGATCGCTGGTGAGTAACACCAGCTTGGTCGACTGGTGAGCGAATCTGCTTCCGAGCGGAAAGACCCGGGTTCGAATCCCATTGCCGACATGGTTGACGCGGCTAGAAATACGGCATGGGACTTGGGTAAAACAACCGAATAATTATCGAAGTAATTATCCGACCCAAGAATGGGCCAGAAGGCCCATCGCATTCTATTCTATTCTACTGTTGCAGTGAGACTCATCGCTACAGCTGCAGAATATTGCAGTAAACTAATTCAAGTACTCATTTATTTGAAACATCGACATGAGATCGGCTTGTGATGTTCACATATGATGTGAAGATATAAATTGACGCATGATTGGTTTTGGAAATGAAATGGGAGTGCCATTTTACTAAAAAATCAGACTGTACAGCTTTAAACGTAATGAATGAGTGAAGCTATCATTCATTATTTTAATGTAACTTTCTTTTTAGTAATAGTATTCTATGACATAAAAATTATTCATCTTCCAAACCACTGCTGCTCGGTTGTTGCTTCCAAATTGTGATTTTTTTAGTCTTTTAGAGCAGTTTTTTGACAAACTGGCAGTATATATGGTTTTGTTGATAGAACTACAAATTGCGCTACCATTTGGTTTATTTTTAAACTATGGTGTTTCAAAACTAGCCTCACGGTAATGGTGTTAACATGAAATATTGATGAAGACAACTTGTGAAGTGTGAACTAGACAGAACACAAACAAGCTCTGGAGCGACCATGTGTTGTTCTTTGTTGTTCTCTGTTCCCACGTGTTGTTGTTTGTTGTTCTCTGTTCCCACGTGTTGTTGTTTGTTGTTCTCTGTTCCCACGTGTTGTTTTTTGTTGTTCTTTGTTCCCACGTGTTGTTCTTTGCTATTCTTTGTTCCCACGTGTTGTTCTTTGTTGTTCTTTGTTCCATGCGTTGTTCTTTGTTCCCACGTGTTATTTTTTGTTGTTGGTTGTTCCTATATGTTGTTTTTTGTTGTTCTTTGTTCCCACGTGATGTTCTTAGTTCTTCCACAGCCAGGCAATCGCAAGTATATTTCGCTCTTCCTCACACGCGTGCACATTTTCATGATGCAATCACGGAGCATCACAACTGAAAAATAATTTTTGTGTTTGCGTCTGTGTTATGAAATGTCTCTCAAATCAAGGTCAGGAATATTGTACACTGTTTCTCAAACAACCAAGCTCCAAATTATCGAAGTGTTTCTCTTAAAACTAAATAGTCGTAAACACTCAGTTTTTCGTAATGCAGTGTCGCTTCAACTTCATGTCGTGGTACATAGATCATGCACCGAGCTCATATAGTGACATAGCACTCTCTTTATTACTGCACAAGTATCACCGTGTTGCTCAAACGAACAAATTCTATATTAATTGAATAGAATGAGCCAATAGAAACCAGCCGTTTGGCCCATTCTTAGATTGATACCCAAGTCCCATGCCGTGGATACCCAAGTCCCATGCCGTAATTGTGTGTTACACCATTCGAATTTTTCCTGTTTTGAGTTAGTGAAGCTCACAATAGAGACGAGACGTCAGGCTGTTACACGTGCTTGATCTTGCCTACATCTCAGTCCCGGTACGTCGTGCAGTACGTCGGTGCCACCACGAGACACTTGTACCCTCAGGTTCATGAGCGGTTAATGGAAATATAGTTTTTTTTTGTTTTTGTTCTGAGATTCTCGATGGCAAGCTCTTGTGTGCCTCGTATCCTGGATACACCGGCCATTGCACGAGCAAACTTCTTCACTTTCAAAGCATTCGAGTTTTACTTGCGCACGTCCAATACGACAGCAGAAGAAAATACGTTTACAGGCACTTTCTAAAGCAAACTTTCCTCTTCTGCCAACTTCCAGTAGTTGTCTTGTGCGTAGGAGACAATCGCTTTGTTTCTTAAGTCTTGTACGTGTTAAGCTTCTATGAAAAAAGTCCGTCAGTTTTGCTAATGCTCTTAACAGTTTATATAGCACATTCATTTCATAGCTTTTATTTTTTGTTATTGTTAATGAACTTAAGATTATGTGCCCTGTATATTTTTTTAGAATAAATTATTTGCAGTGATTTTGCACCATGCTACTATGATCAGTTAATTTTGAGGTCTTCTAGTGAGGCAATTAATTATTGTGGCCTGATGACTCATTCAGTCTGCCCTGCCGTAATAGTCATACAGGGTGTGGCAATAGAACTTCCTTTTTTTAAAGGCGTTTTGTTTTGAAAAAAGGAAGTTATGTTGCCGGACCATACAGATCAGTTGACGTGAAGACCGCGGTTATCACAGTCACAAACCTCATTTGAATTCCTGCGAAAATGTTCGAACCGATCTATGCATTATTTTATTATAATTAATTTCGTTTTTTCAGTATAATTTTACTTATAAAAAGGACCTACAGTTTATTACACGACACGTGTTGAGCTACAGTTATGTAGCACTAAGTTTAATTTACTACATGATGAGTGTTGTGTCACAGTTACATAGCACAAAGTCTGTCAAGAGTCTGGTGTACATTGTAGGATACGTACAGCTGTACGATACCAAGCACAAGTGATGCAAGTTCATATGTTTTGTATAACTCGCATGTTTATTTCCATGCGTTCATCTAACAACTTTGATTTCTCCATGTATCACTTTCAGCTAGATTTAGGCTTCCATGAATACATCGAACAAATGTGTTATGAACTGGTGATGTTGATCGAAGACGAACATTCAGTTAAACTTAGTGTGTGACTCTTGATGTTTCTAACAATATTTTTATGCTCATCTGTTTGAAAGGGCAATAATAATACGACTAATATTAATGGTAACAATAATAATAATGATTAGAATATTAATTTTTCCTGTAGTTTTAAGTATAAAATGAAAACCTAAACTAAATTGAATTAATGTTTTTGTAATTTAATAATGATTCATTAAAGAAAATAAGAATAAGCATTGAATTTGTAGAAACCTTTTACAAGTTAGGCGGGATATGCAACATAAAACTTCTCTCATAGATTTGTGCATGAAAATTTCGTAACGATGAATTGCTTTGATGTAATTACTTTATTGGCACATAAAGAGGAAATGTCACAATACTTGTATGAGGTTTCTTTATTGAAGACATGTGAACCCAGAAGCAAAAACGTTAGAAAATTTAGGGAAACTAAAAATACGAGTACTCTTACTACTATTATTTTATGTGAGATATAAGAATAAGAATAGAATAAGGCAATAGGAACGAGCCGTTTGGCCCATTCTTGGTTCAATACCGAAGTCCCATGCCGTCTATATCAAAGGAGACAAATAGTAGAACATCAGCGACTCCGACATTAACTGTTGTTCTGTTCGTGCAGTGTGCAGTTGTAGCAACTGTAAGCAAACATGTTGTTCTGTTCGTGCAGTGTGCAGTTGTAGCAACTGTAAGTAAACATGATGAAGGAAAAGCAGAAGGTGATGGAGGTGACACCCGTCGACGAGACAGACCCCGACAGTACAGGGGGGAGGGAGACTTGGGACAACCAGTGCGAGTTTTTCCTATCGTGTCTTGGATATGCCGTCGGGTTCGGCAACGTGTGGCGGTTCCCGTACCTTGCGTACAAGAACGGCGGAGGTCAGACATGAATTAATCTATTTCACCTCATTTTAACTGTATAAATCGACATTTCAAGCGTTATTCAAATGATGAAGTATCATTCAAATATGGTACGAACACAGTGAAGGGATCAGTACTGTGATTTGTATTTGTTTGAATGTAGACCGTGTCTCTCTTTTCATCCCAACCATGGCATTCTGCCTGCTCTGAATTACTAATTTGACTACTTCTCGAATCTTGCAACTTTTCTACGCTTAACTCCATCCCCATCACTGGAGCCATGTTCCTGCCACCCTCGGCACTTATTCATTACTCAATTTTTTCATAATTTTCACAGGTTACTAAAGATGCTACGTATCGAAATGGCAGGAAAATATTAGGTTGTTACAAAAATAATGGCCGCTCGAACGAATGCTTCTGAAATCGGCCATTATTTTTGTAACAACATAATAATAAAGTTTGTTTTGGCAGCCATCTTCCTCATCCCGTACGTAATCATGCTGCTGCTGGCTGGCCTACCGCTGTTCTTCTTGGAGCTCACACTGGGGCAGTACACGAGCCTGGGGCCTAACAAGCTCTTCCTCAACCTCTCCCCCATCTTTATGGGTGAGTTTCTACAAGGTGCGGCAACTCAACTTCCTTTTTTTAAGGAACTTTCTTTGAAAAAAGGAAGTTATGTTGCCGAGCCCTGTATTTTTTACAGTAGATATTTCTGAGGAAGCTGCCGATCTGAAGGTATGTTATGGTACATAAAAAAGCTCTCCAAGTGGCATGATATGAGAGAAAACTGCTTTTCCTCGTGACTGTTTCTCCGTCAAAAAACTGTTCTTCCACATGTACGATGTGGAGGAAAACTGTTCTTTTACTGATATGATATAAGAGGAAAGTGTCCTTCCACTAAGATGATGTATGGAAAAACTTTTACTGCTATGATATATGACAAAACGGGTCCTCCCACCAGCGTGACATACAAGAAACTATTCTTCCACTGTCACGATATTTGAAAACAGTATCTTTCCACTGGTATGATATGTAACCATTCTATTTGAAAACAGTATCTTTCCACTGGTATGATACGTAACTATTCTATTTGAAAACCGTATCTTTCCACTGATATGATACGTAAACATACACTATTTGAAAAAAGTATCTTTCCACTGGTATGATACGTAACTATTCTATTTGAAAACAGTATCTTTCCACTGGTATGATATGTACCCCCTCATGTCAAATGAAGATGCGAAATATTCATAAGAGCTGAGAATGAGCAGCACTCATACTCGTGCAGGTGTAGGGTGGGGTATGCTGGTCATCTCAGCGCTGGTCGCCATCTATTACAACGTGATTCTTGCGTGGTCGCTCTTTTACACCTTCGCCTCGTTCACCAGCGAGCTTCCCTGGGGCCACTGCAACAACTCCTTCAACTCACTCAGTTAGTTCAAATATTGCACTGCAAAATACAGTGTCTTCAATATCATCTGTGGTGGAACTGAGGTGTTACGAAAACGGTCGGTGTGTTGTAATATTTTGTAAAAATCTCGATAGTTGGAAAGCCTAGTTTCAGAAATGCTTGCGTTCTTAAAATGAAGTGGGATTATATGGATTTGAAAGAGGAAATGTGGAGAAATTAGTATTCGTATGTTGAAAGTGTCGCTAGTTAGGGACGTTTGCTTGTTGAAAGTACTGAATTTTAAAAACAAATCATAAATAGCATGGACTAATATTCGGAAATTTTTTAATTAAGATTTTAGAAACCTTATACGTTTTTCATTCGAACATTTAACAACTCTTTATTTTATCTCTGTACCTGAATCCAACAAGCTCATTGAATAAAATTGTGACAAATTGAGTAAAACATTAACAGATTGAACAAAAATTTCAGCATTATAGTAAAACTGAGCCAAGGAAAACAATTTTTTAAGAAAATAAAATTACGTATGATATTTAATTACATAAAACAATTAATTACGTAAGATAATTAATAACGTAAAATAATTAGTTACGTAATATAAAAGCTGAGTCGCAGTGTTGTTGCGGCTGGTCGATCGACTCTAAATATGAAACTTATTTTTATGGTGATTCTTAGTTCACTTAGTTTCATTACAGAAGGATGAACTGAGTCTAGTAATAAAATAATCCGACTCCAGCGCTTGAGAAGTGTAGCCAGTATACGTGCATGAATACTGTTGGAATACAAGCTTATTAAAGTAGGAGGAACTTCCCAGTCCCCTCGCTACCTGCCTCTACCTTGTTGTTACCAGACGCTTATGTTTCCAAGCATGCTAAGTAACAAGCTCCTCTTGTGGGGCAAAGAACAGACTCCTATTAGACTTAAAATCTATGCTCGAATGCACGTTCTCTCGCATGGAGCTCGCAGCTACTGTACTTTCGAGGATACATGCAGGGTCTAATTAACGTTATTAAGAGTTTACTATTTAAGTACTCACGTTAACTTTCACCGAATTTCACAACGAGTTTAGCCTGTAATGGAATATAACTGAAATGCATCAAGTTAATTGCGAATGCCCGATGGCTTGCTACAAATTTACTAGCCATTCAACTTAAATAGCACAAACCAGGAAAAACCCTTTCAACATCTTTGACGATTTAGAACCAAATTTTGGCTGGACTCGCTGGAGACAATCACTGCCTGCTTGCAGACTGCTTCACGTCCATCGAGTCGAAGAGCTGCCGTAACGAGTCCTCGTTTTACTATAACCACACTTGCATCAGCGCATACGATTACTGCCAACTCTCTAACATGACCAACGTGAACGACACACACTGTGTGAACCCAACCAACGCGTCGCACACGATGCTGGCCGAGACCTCCCTTAAGCTCATCTCTGCCAGTGAGGACTACTTCAAGTGAGTCTCTTGTGTGTGTGTGGCTGAGAGAGTGACGGGTGTTCTAGGCGAATTAATGCGATTCTTGTGTTGTTGAGGTTGTTTTAAGATCATGAATGTTGCTTCAGAAATCCGTGTTTAGGGCTTTGGCATGGAGTTTTATAGCTGTTTCGATGAGATTTGAACCTCTTACAAAGAGAAATTATGTTCTTAGGGAGATTTGAGTTGTTTATTGGGATTTTGTGGTTGGTTCTGGAGAATTTTGAGGTGAATTCAAATGACATAATGCTGCTCCAAAGAGATTCGTAAGACTAGTTCAAATGATATTATACTGTTTTGGAAAGATTTTACTATTTTCACGAGAATTTTTAGCGTGTTTTAGAAATTTGAAACTAGTTCTGAGACATTTTATTGTGATTCTGAGGAAACACACCAGAACGATACGAGGAAGGGAGAAGTAGGAAGCGCGTATTTGATCAAGAGATTTGGCTAGTTCTTGAAGCAAGCGTCATTTGGAGGAGGAGTGGCCACTTTTGTTGGAGAAAAATATAAATCCAGAACTGCCAAACAAGGCAGAGCGCTTTTCCAGGGAAAGCAAACTTATTTCATGAATATAAATATTTCTTGTTGCTGAGGCTGCTGAACTCACATTTTGACGACATGTAGGGGAAGTTGCTTTGGTGTCAGGGTGAATAGAATAAGGCAATATAAACGAGCTACTTGGCTCATTCTTGGGTTGATACCCAAGTCCCATGCCATTGTGTGTGTGTGTGTGTGTGAGAGAGAGAGAGACAGAGATGTGTGAGAGAGAGAGAGAGACAGAGAGACAGAGAGAGAGAGAGAGAGAGATGGTAAGAGTAAGTTAGAGAGATTGCTAGCTCAAGGACCAGATTTTTCAAGCATTTGCAAACAATACCAGAAGTGTTGACCATGGCTGACGTGGTACACAACACGTTCACTACTGCAACTCAGGCAGCTCCTGTGGAACAGAGGATCGCACGACACATAAAGGGGAAATTAATATTTCAGTCTCAAAAACATCATGAATCCTTAATTACTTTTTCACCGATTATTAAAATTTAATTATATTCTTAAAATGAGGTTTATAATTTCCGTAGCTGATTCCACCTCGCTTAATTTTTCCTTGTAATTATGAGTTTTAGCTATTTTCTGGCAACGGTGCTCCGCTTGAGCCGCTTGCTTGTAATATGACTGATCTTAATTGCTTTCTACTTCTACACAAAGTCTAGAAAACTTTCATCCGTGTGTTAGTCGTGACTACTTATCACAATGATCATGGATAGTGGCAGTAGTTTGCGCTAACAAAGATTCATGTCAATTTTCATATAGTTTAGACATGGATCTTAATATTCTATGTTGCCCGTATCCCACTCCATGTAGGGTGGAAAAATCTAGTTTAATCATGGGGCTTAGGTAATTTTAATTTCGTACTGATTAGGAATTTTACCATATAATGTGATACATCATAGCACTAATTTACTAAAACAAATCGCAACGTTTACGTAGTTCCTGGTGCAGAAGCTAGCAGGCAAATGGATAGAGCATCTGAGTCAGAGGCCCAAACCAGCACTGCATTGCATGGCTAGAAAATGTGACTACAGGCTGCGGCAAAATAATTTGAAAGACTTGTATGTAGGTGCAATAAAAGTGAAATACAGAAATATATGTATTTATTTGAAAAACGTTGACATAACACTTTGTTTCATTTCGTTTTTATCGTTTCGTGACGTCATTTTGTATTCTTTACATTATTCCGCTTATTTTAAGCAAACAAATGCATCAGATCATTTTGCGGCACCCTGTGTGACTAGGACACCATAAGCCTCTTATGGTGTCCGATTATGACTCAATTACCCCTGAAAATTATTCCCGTTATCGGGGGAAAGTGAACATTTTCCCTAGACCGTTTGTTATGATCTCAGGAACCGCATGCTCCAGCGTACGGAGGGCATCACATGGGACAACATGGGGGACCTGAACTGGGAGCTGGTGGGTTGCCTGGCACTTGCTTGGATCATCGTAGGGCTGTGCATGATCAAGGGCGTCAAGAGCTCAGGCAAGGTGGTGTACTTCACCGCCATCTTCCCGTACGTGGTGCTCGTCATCCTCTTCTTCAGAGGTGAGAAGCAAATGAAAGTTCTGTTCCTGGGTTGCCCCACGTGTATGATCCCGGAATTCTTTGTTGTACTAGCTGTCGAATATGAAAACCTACTGGTTACATCTATCGGATTCATAGAGTTGTGTTGAGTCACTCCGGCAACGTGGTGGACTCTTGGAGCTTTAAATAAATACGACAGCATACGTAAAAAAATTATTTGCCTACGTCTGTAAGCCTTCTTGCTCCAGATATTGTTCGAGTAAGTATCCAGGGGATTCAAAAGTATCCAGGGAATTCGTAAGTATACAAGAGATTTGTAATTATCCAGGGGAGTTGTAATTATCCAGGGGAGTCGTACGTATCCAGGGGATTCGTAAGTATCCAGGGGATTCGTAAGTATCCAGGGGTTTCGTAGGTATCCAGCGGGTTCGAAGTACATTTCCTTCCAAGTGAAATATGACCTCGCAAACACACGAGTCTTGAAAAAGTGTTGGTTTGGTGCTCGGGTGTTGGAGCTCTTCAGTGACGTCAAGACCTCATCTCAGTTATTGTATTCTACTCGTAGTTAAAACCGTGCTTTGTTGAGTTAAATGCACTAAAAATTTTCGGTAGTTCTACTTTCTCCATTTTTGCTTGCAATTGTCCAATTCAGAGTAGCATTCTTACTGTCACATGCGTACTGAAAACTTACTACAATTTTTTATTGTCCAATCACATCTTGTGACTTTGTACTTGTTCAGTCGCTGTTTTATGAGTGCGTGAGCTACATTAGCTCCCATTTAACACCTTATTTTCCCGTCCCCCAGGCGTAACCTTGACCGGAGCCTACACAGGCATTGAGTTTTACATCCTCACGCCGAACATTTCAAAGCTCAACGAAATAGAAGTGTGGGGGGACGCCGCTACGCAGATCTTCTACTCGCTTGGGTCCTCCTTCGGCGGTCTCATCACCTTAGCGTCCTATAACAAGTACAAGAACAATTGCATGAGGTAAGTGGCATCTCAACGAATTCAGATGAAGCCAGAAACTTCTTTACTTTGTCCTCCGCTGGTAATATCTGTGTTGGGGGTTTTTCGGATTTGAATTAAAAGCGTAATGATTTGCCTCTTCAACCTAAATTGGGTCGAAGATCTTAGTTCAGCCAAAGTTGGGTCAGAAATCATGGTTCAGCCAAAGTTGGGTTGTGATCACAGTTCAGCGAAAGTTGAGTTCTGATCATAGTTCAGCCAAAGTTGGGTTGGTGATCTTGGTTCAGCCTAAGTTGGTTTTGATTATGGTTGAGCCAAAGTTGGGTTGTGATTATGGTTGAGCTAAAGTTGGGTTGTGATTATGGTTGAGCCAAAATAAGGTTAGTGATCACGGCACAAGTAAATAAATGCTAGCATCATCACGATGCTCCCACACAATTTGCCCTTTAAAGAGCGTGTGTGTTCTATCGCGTTCACCTGAAAAAAGGCTTTTGTTACGTGCTCGTGCTACCAACGAGGAAGTTGCGCTTGATCATTCCAATGCCAAGTTGCAGCTAGTGATAGTTAATTCAGGGGACGTCTTAACAATTTGTGAACAGCCTCTAAGCTCTTCTTGTAACCCACGCGTCTCTGCTTGCCTGAATTCATAACAAAAGCGTGGAGAAGTACTGCATTCGAACGGATGCAATTCTTTATCCTGTAATTTAAATTGTGGGATTTCTTACGTGTTACGACACCAAAATTATACACTAATTCAGAGGTGATAGTCCTTATTTCTGATTAAACCTATATTATCATACCTATATTAAAATCAAAATACTATACCAACGCAGGAGGATGATTTTGATAAGAGAAAAGCATACGTATTTTTTGAAGAAGTGGAAACTTTTCAGCTCTCTTTCTGCCAAGGTTTTGTCATTAAGTAAAGGGTCAATAGAGGGCCTCTTCGACTTTAATATTCGTGAAAAAGCTGTAGCATAACTAAACTTTAGTGAACTCATGTACGAGTAGACTTTGTTCGCAATACATACTCTTAATTACCTCATCAAAACAGTAATTTACTGACAAGCTCTTCGCTGTACCTAACATCATCTATGTTATACAATCACATTCATCATGAACTCTTACTTGCACTAACGCAAGGTCAGGACGACAATACCTCTAAGACCTTCCTCCCACCTGCAGAGACGCCATCGTCATCGCCATAAGCAACTGCTCCACGTCAGTGTTCGCTGGCTTCGTCATCTTCAGCTTCCTGGGTTTCATGGCCGTGCGCCAGGGCACCTCCGTCCCAGAACTCGTCACGTCAGGGTCTGGGCTTGCCTTCGTCGTGTATGCAGAGGCCGTCACAAACATGCCCTTGCCACCCCTCTGGGCCTTCCTCTTCTTCTTCATGCTCATCACACTCGGCCTTGACTCCCAGGTCACAAAAATGCAATAACACAGCTTATAACATGTGATAAATTAATATTATAATAAGTAATGCATTTTCTCCATACAGACTCATATATGAGAGGAGTACGTTATGGATGAGGAGGCTTATCAGGTAACTTGCTCTCAAGATGTCAGTAGAAATTTTGTAAGAGTGTTAGACGTGAACGCATCAAAAAATGTCTGTAGGTTTTATGAAAAAGCTCCGACACATTTAAGCAACCTTGAACCCTCATATAGGTTTCAACACCGTCAGCATTCACGGTTACATTACGAAAACTTCATGACGTGTGAGAAGGAAAGTTGTCAGGCTCTACATAGAGAGCCATCTTTTCAGTCTTCTTATCTTTATTTATATTCATCAATAGCTCGCAGCCAATGTATGAATAGAACAAATTTTTCCTAAGAAAAACATGAACGAAAATTTCATTGTATGACAGTTTCAAGACAGACGCAACATTTTTGTTTGAAAACTCTGTTCATGTAATTCTGTGTTTTGCACTGTCTGTATTGTAATTATTTTTCTTTATCTCACTGCAATCAACTTCAACTGACGCTCAATTGCTGTTCTTTATTCTACTCAATGTGAACAAACATATAGATTTTAAGGACTTAATCCGCTTTTTTTATCTTCAACAAGCGAATATTTCCTCTTAATCTCCCATACATCCTTTCGGATGTACAAACATACATGAGCTGTTTTTTCATCCTTTGATGGGCTATTTAGAGGGAAATTGATATAATGTAATAATTTTATTACCAAAAGTAGTACAGGGTTTTACTTATCTCTCTACATAATCGTCAAAACAGATACAGACCAATTGTCCGAGGTACTAACAATTGAACATGGCCGCTATAATCGATGTTCCCCTCTAAAAGTGAGCAACGAAGTGTATTTCGTTTTCTGCAAGCAGAAAGACGCAGTGCTACTGAAATCCATCGCAGAATGAGCAAAGTGGTCGATGATAACCTTACGAGTGAAGGTAGTGCGCAGGAATGGTGTAGAGGAGAAGATGGACAAAGGCTCGAGTCTACTCGTACGACCACTCGTGCCCTTGTCCTCCATGGACGTCAGTTCACCCTTTTTTCAATTTCCACACCGTTGCCATACACAGCTCTCACTCATAAAGGTGTCACCGTACACTTTGCTCGTTCTTCAATGGATTTCAGCAGCACTACGTCTTTCTGCTAACAGAAAAAGAATTACTCTTCATAACTCACATTTGCGGGAGCATCGATCGTATCAGCTATGTTCAGGCGCCCGTACCTCGGCAGTCAGACTGTATGTATTTTGACGATTATGTAGAGAAATAAGTAAGACCTACCTGTACTTTTGGTAACAAAATTATTATGTTATGTAAATTTACCTTTTTATAGCCCATCAAAGGTTGAAAAAACAACCCTAGTATATTTTTTATTTTATTCCTTAACTCTCAAATGACCGTACTTGTGGAAACCTACGTACTTCACCTCTCCCACTACATGACAAGCTTCGTTCATGAAGCGCTGTGTCCCGTTACAGTTCACGATGGTGGAGACGCTCTCGACAGCCGTGTTCGACCAGTGGCCGAACTTGAGACCAAAGAAGGCCATCGTAGTCACCATCATGAGCGTCGTCCTTTTCCTCTTTGGCCTGACCATGGTTCTACAGGGCGGCATCTACATGTTTGAGCTCTTCAACTTCTACTCAGCTGGCATCTCCGTTATCATCATGGCCATCATTGAGGTCTGCCTCATCGCTTACGTGTACGGTGAGAGCACTGACAACAGAACACAGAACTGGCCGAGTCGATTGCAGGATGTTTTGGTTGGGATCCCATGGAAACACTAGGTGAAAGGCAATAACATCTTAATGTTATTAATGTGGAGGGCCGATAATCTTAATGTTATGGTAGTGGAGAGTCGATGACCAACTTAGTCTTTGTCAGTTTAGTGCGACGATTTTTCTCCCTTAGTGAAAGAAAACTACGTTCATATATGCCCGTAAATCCAGGATTAATAGGAATCTACATGTAAGAGTTTAAACTTCTCAAAAATGTCAATTCTAGCAACGGAAGTAGGAGTAACGTCATTGGCATCCAGGTTACTCATCGATAGATCATTTAGATTAATTATTAATTCACAATGCTTTCATGAGTATTGTCATTTATGGGTAAATTCTGTCAAAATGAAAATTCCATCCAAAAAAGTACAAAAATGAACTCTCCTGCCAAGGTGTATTAAATGAAATTCAACTTATGGAACTTTCTCAACAGAAAATGAAATTTGTTTTCAATTTCTAGGCTTTCAAGCATGGGGGTGTGGCAGATTAAAGTTTGAAATTTGTTCGTCTGAAATAGATTAACGTTTGAAATTTGTTTGCTGCTAACAGACCGAAGTTAAGAATTCGTTAGTTTGAAATAGATTGATATTTAGAATTTGTTCGTTTGGGATAGACTGATGTTTAGAATTTGTTTGTTTCCAACAGACTAAAGTTTGGAATTTGTTACTTTCGAATCGATTGATATCTGGAATTTGTTCGTCTGAAATATATTAGGATTGGAAATTTGTTTGTTTCTAACAGACTGAAGTTTAGAATTGATACAAATGCAGAGTTGCTCGACGTTCAAACAATATGCACTCATATTTCCTCCAATTCCTGCAACGAATGAAGTTGCTGCGATAATTCCGTAATAGTTTATCATTATTAGGATACTAAAGACATGAAACTTGTGCTCACCAAGTATTGATGACAGCCGTATTCGAAACAAGGCTTGTCATCAAGTCATTTAATCAAATAATTTCGGCAAATAGAACTTATGTATTAGTTATTGCCCGAATGTTCATGTGCAGTACGTGATTTTCAACTCTAAATTTCCAATAAACAAATTCTAGTCTTTAATTTTAACTAGTGATAATGCTCAGAATTTTAATTTCCACATTTTTCGTAATTTTTTCATATAATTTTGCTTTCGCTAGGTTTCCCTAGGTTCATCTCCCACGTGACCCAAGACATGGGCATCTGGGTACCGAAGCCTCTGTACGCTTACTGGGCTGTAACCTGGTGCTGCCTCACACCCATCTCCCTAGTGGTCAGTGTCTAAGTCCTAGTGACGAACCAGTCCCTAGTTCACTAGCTTGTAAAACGCTGCCTGTCAGTTAACTACTGGTCTCCTGTTCCTATGTGAGTTACGGACTTGGTGCTCATTTACATGTACATATATTTGTTAAGAACTGAACCGTTAACACGACATCAATACGGCGCCATGAAAGAGTTGGAGACCAGGTTTCACCGTGCGGAGAGCTATGTGTGTTATTGTGACCTTCACACGGTGAGTACTGGTCAAGCAAAAATATTTTTTAATTAAAAGAAAGGATTTAACTTTCCGTCAGGCTCAAGGTTGCATGTGCTTAGCAAAATTATAATAGCTGTGCCTGTCAGATCAGCTGCGCGCGGCGGGTCAAAACAGAGAGAGTTAAGTTAGTTATACAATATCCCTTAATTACCTCAAAATTTAATACCCATAACAGTGCATGATTGCTGATTCTATAAGCTGTATATTGAAATAAATAGAAAGTTAGTTTAGAAAGTTGAAACGCGGCTTCCTGTGGAGATTACTGAGGAAATAAAACTTAGAACAGGTCGTAGACGAAGTATAGAGACGATCAAACTTAAGTTCCGACGATTGCTTGTAAAACGAGATAAATGTCGAAGATTATGCTTTTATTGTAGACGAAGTCAGAGACTGGACATAGCGAACTTGCATTTTAAGGCTCAGTTACAAAGGAGGATGGCGTTAGAAGTTTGCCTGTGTGCGAGTCGTGTGTACGGAGACCTCATGTACGTGCACGGCGTGGTGTACATTTAAGACGTTTTTGTTATCATTTTCAATCAGGATGGTATCTGAATGCGTTAGTTGTCCTATAACCTTCACGAATATAAATAAATAAACAATAAAATTCTGTGTGCAGTGAGTTGTTTTGAAATGTTTCTCTTTAATGATGTTTCTACATTACAGTAGGTCTAACCCGGTAACTAATGGTCGAGTTCCTGCGCATTTGTACTTCATTTTCATTTAGCGTGGTTCTCAACTTGCACACCACGCAAAGGCCAATTTTAAGAGAGCCCCTAGTCAAAGGGCCCCCACACACCGAGTTGCACCAGTAAACCTTGTTGTACCCCATAAATTTCTGCGTATTTTCCCACCTTTTCGTCTCAGGTGCCATAATCGATGTGGATCACCGACGTAAGTCGCGGGAAACCCTTGTTGTAGCGGAAATAAAATTTCACTGAAGTTCGCTACTCTCATACTTATGGTAGGCTGAACCTTCCCGTGCAGGTCATTCTGGTGGTGTCTGTGATGCAATTCGTCCCGGCCTACATCGGTGACTACGTCTTTCCCGAAAACATCCAAACTTTAGGCTGGTTCATCACCTTCGCTTCCATCGTTCTCATACCCATTCTGGGAGTCTACGTTGTTTCCACTGGAAAATATGTAAGAATTCAATAAATATCAATTGTTGTACTGCAGAATCGTGCATAACTCTATGGTATACTGTGTTATCGGGAATGGGAATGAACTACGAGTAGTTATCGTCCACATCGTAATTCGTTTATTGTGTTATTCCGAAGTATTCACTGTCAAATATGGAAGAAATAAAAGCCATTTCAATCTCTTGAAGGTAAATTGTTACTATTTTTGCTGGATTTGGATGAAACCTAATTATATTAGCAGGTAAAATTCAAGGAAAGTATTTGCATTCTATTAAGATTACAGGAAGGTAGTTACATACAAGGACAGTGAATTCCCTATTTCTTTGCACCCACTCCTCGACTATCGCTAGACACGAGCCTGGCAGTTCTATATTAATTTATCTTAGTAAGGTCGTATGGTCACTTGCCATAAAGAAGAAACAATCATTTACGATAGTTGGAGAGGAATATAATTGTCGCTTTGATAATATCATAGTACATAGAAGTTTTCAATATTGCAAATTATAGTCTGCTTTTCACAGTGTCAAATGGTTCTGCTCATTTTCATTGACTCACCTAATCCTGTTTAATTGAATCATTCAATTATGATTTTCTGCTGTATGTATTTGATCTGTTGCGAGTATGTGACTCACTTGAGTTCTTTTCATCCCCTCTAGAAGGGGAAGGAGCTCATAAGAGCCACAGGGGATTTCTGCCCCGCCTACGTGCGGGCACGCAAGGCAAAGCCCCAGACAGCAGCAGGTCCCCTGGAGAGCACCTTCAGGTACACATACGACAACGACGGCTTCCAAGATGGCGTTGCAAAGGTCAGTTCGACTCACACGGTCCGTAAAATGCTCGTTATTTTATTGTGATGATAGAGAGCAGCTCACTCACTTGAATCACAGAGTTTGGGTTTCTAGCCTGACACTCGGATCTCGTACTTCAGGTGCATGAGTGCATGATAAGCTGCATGAGTGGCCTTAAAACCTCGAGCTGAACAAGTTCTTGTAGTGAGAGTTTCGGTACTCGAGTGAGGAAAGCGTCGGTGTCTCTGTGGTAAGAGTACAGCTCTAAGACAGGCGTTCCCAACCTTTCCCTGACCTTCTACCCCTTCAACATTTCGATAAATGAGCATGTACTCCTGAATTTTTATGACAGAAAGATAAGTAGAAAAATTAAATTCCACTGATTTTTTAATAGAACTTTTAGATTTTAGGAACTATAAACTAACATTAAATGTACCCCTTTTAGATAAGCAAATGTACCCCTAGGGGTACATGTACCCCAGGTTAGGAACCCCTGCTCTAAGCGTTAGACTCTTAATGAACTGAGAAATCTACATGGGTTAAAAAAGCACAGCTAGAGCGAAAGGAGACTTATAACTGATTTGGTTATTGTCGCGGCTTCGTTAGTGATGATGGAGGCTGGACTGCTCTGTATCTCTCACGAGCACTCGTACGTGTAGGGTTAAAAGCTTCAAGCCGGCATCTACGACTCTGTGTGTGCTGATTACAGCAGTGAAAACTAACATTTTTATTTGCTTCATAAATTTGACCTGGACAACCTTGCCCTCGCTTCACCTGCTGTCATGTATCATGCAGGAAGGTGAGAAAGCTCAAATACACTACTTCGAAATTTTAATGAAATTTCTTTTATTTTTATTTCTTTATTTCTTATTGGACAGATGATCATCTCAGTTGAGTTATGAGCGATTAAAAATTTGGTTCTTCTCTAAATACGAACAGTAAAATTTAACCGGTGCCTTGTGTTTTATAAATATTATTTACTCTCAGAGATAACGAAAATAATCCTCTCCTTAAAGAGTTGAACTTCTGCTGAGTATCTCTCATATCTTATATAATTCGTGCTTAACTCCATCCATTTATAATTCACTCGTTTTACTAGAAACGTATTGCGTTGTTTCAATAGACCGAGGCTGTTGTGTAGTGCTTCTTCCTAATCGCCCTGTGTGTTCTTTCTTTTCATCAGATCTGCAGCACTGGCACCTAATTTTAAATTAATTTTGTGCATACTGTTTTGGTCACGTCTGGCAATTTTCTTCCTATTGCAGGTATTACCGAACCCCACAGTCCACGAGCAGCCGCCACCCTACAACGGCCACATGTGAAACCCCTTGCCAGCCTTTACCTCCTCTGCAACCCTGTTGATGTATTGTTGTGCAACTCTTGTTGGTGCATTGTTGTGCAACCCTGTTGATGCATAGTTGTGCAACCCTGTTGATGCATAGTTGTGCAACCCTGTTGATGCATAGTTGTGCAACCCTGTTGATGTATTGTTGTGCATCTCTTGTTGATGTATAGTTGTGTAATTCTTGTTGATACGCATGTATGCAACTCTAGTTGATGCGCATGCATGCGACCCTTTTTGATGCGCTATTGCATGCTGTATCAGTGCTTGTTATACTTTAACTGAATGTAAATGAAATAAAATAATTCAGTAGAAGCTAAATACGAGAATCGTAAGGCAACTTCTCTTAGGAGGCAAAATTCAACGGGACAATTCCTAGTTATAGAAGTGGTGCATCTTGCAGCGATTAGCTAACACTTCTTCGTGTTTCCAGTCATTCAAGTACAGCGTCCTCCTCACGAACTCACGTGATGAACAAAACTATTTCATTCAATGCTCATCGAATTCTTATACGGAGGAAGCAAGCAGCGAAGAAACTGGCCAATCCCCAAAATTCCATGAACTTTACATTCCTTAAAATAAAGTCCTACAGTAATTACACTTTATTATCGGAGGTAAAATGTCTAACTGTGTCATTTGAATTATAGTACCGTTATGTCACAAGCTTTTCCTGTGACTCGCGTTAGTCGGGAGTTTGGTGTGATTTGATCCGTTCCGCACATCGAATCACTGACCTGTTTTCCTCACAACAATTTTAAGTAAGTTCATGTATATAAATAATTTTCATATAATTATAATAATTCTAGGCGCCCATACAATGACAAACTGTACTGCAATCACTGCAATTTCTGAACTGTTTGATTAAGAAAAGATGAATGCAAATGTTGAGCACATGTTGCTGGAACTGATGAACATCACTTACTCTGAATGAATCAATTCAGAATAAGTTCCAGCTCCCGTGATTCATTTTTAAGATTTTTCAGCGTCAAATACTCCGGTTGGGAATTTTTAATGGAATTTCTTTTGATTTGTTTTAATTGAGAGCTAAGTTCTGCAGAGAGATGATCCTTCATCAGCTTATAACTACGCTGATAGTTGTTTCTTTTCCTACCATGACCAGTGAAATTTATGACGGTACCTTATTCTTACTTCGTGATATTGAAGCCCATTATTGCGTGACTAAATTTAATAGAAAATAATAAAAAGAATCTAACAGTGATAGCATCTAAGTACCAGGATTTAATTCCCGTAAGTCTATTAGCCATATTCAATGCAAATGATCATCATAATGAAATTGTTTAGGCCGTTGTGTACAGTACAGTTCACTGTATTACTTATTCTTGGATTTTTAAGTTAAAAAATAACCAGTGTATTAAGGGCAGGTGGACCTCCAGCTGTATGGTTGTATGGCTTGATTTTACCTCACTGGATGCAGCATGCAGCGCTTCCTATGGCTTTTCCCCAATCATTCAGTGCAAAGGCTCCTTCTTTATCCAGTTTTCAAAGTAAAATATGCTCAGCATAGACAAGTAGAATTGTTCGAAATAAAGGATGGCCATAAATAAGGTACTGTACTTTTTCTTAACGTATCAGTGTTGCTAGCGTAGCAGCGCTACTGACTATCAAAGGTACCTCAGTTATGCATGATGATCCATTCTGTATAAATGCATGTATAAAATAGTATCCACACGCAGTATAGTGCGCTTGTATATCTTAATTTTTATTAGTGTAAGCCCATATAACATTCGTGTAACAGCTCAAAATAGTGTTTTCTGATTGTCATCTCTGCACAATGGCAGTATTTACGGGTTTGGTATCACAGTTACCAGTGTGTAGGCTACAGGAGTCTCTCCATTAATTTACTGATGCATAACTCGAGTGTTAAACCGTCTGAAAGCTCATTTTATTGCTCTTTGTTAAACTAAACTGGAAGAGTGATAAATAAAGTGGAGTGCCCACAGAGACCCTCAGTATGCATACACCATACACGATGTATGAAACTACTACTTGATCTCCTCCCCTGAACCCTTCACTCTACGAAGTCCCATCAGTCAAAAGTCTAACTGTTAACATTTATAGTCCATGCATTTTTCTCACAGCTGAAACAATAAATGTATAATATTTTAGTACCACGAAAGATCTTGAGTGTTCTTCAAATAATATTAATAAGAATTTGTATCGAAGTTTTGTACCGTGATCTTATATTTGTGAACTTTATATTGATATATAGCCTATATAGATTTGGAGTTGTATGTATATGTGAAGCATGATAAGTTCCTTAGATATCTATATGAATGTTATATGAGTATTTTAATGGGTTTCACAAATTCAACCAGCCAAAATTACCTGCACATATTTATATATCAAACATATATTTAAGTATTTTCGTGATATATGTACATACAAATCAATTTAAGTTGAGTGAAAATAATAATAATAATAGAAGGCAACGATAGATAGAATGAAAAATGAATTCTAAACAGACTTCAATCCGATCGTAAAGCTTAAAAACAAGAGGAGATACAGATATAGAGATACAAATAGAAAGGAATAAAGATATATATGTGAAAATATTGATGGATAGAGATATTTTAGAGGATGTATTGACAGATAGAAATATAGATCTGGATATAGTGAGGGATATAGGAGTAAAAATATGGACGAGATTGTGATGGATCAAGACAAAGATGGATAGAGAATATTCCACTCACATCACGAGGTATCCTATGCCTGATGCTGCTCTCTCCCAGTGTACATGCAGTATATGTACAGTAGATGATAAAAAATATTGATCTCCGAATTTTTACGGAAAACCTATCAACTGTCAGATGAAGTTGATGCCTTTGCAGTAACTTTTCATATTGGCGGCTTGCAGTGATTCATCATTTTATTTTTTTTTTGTACATCAAAGTAGTTTTGTTGATGGGAGCTAAACCTGGCAGTCAGGCTCATTGTTTTCTCTTATTTTAGCTCTGCGCAGGACAACTGATAATTCTTATTTCATGAGAAGATGGCGGAAAAAAATTAGAAGAGTATTTGACGTATGGGAAACTCTATTGAAATACAGACAAAAAAGTATTCCTGCGTAATTGGATAATTTAAATGATGATGACACTAATTTTCATATGATTATATATATCAACTTATTGGTAGTTGAGGAGAAGTTTTTTCATCAAGATATCCTCGAAAAACTTGAACTCAAACTTTCATTTTAATTTCTTTCACTTCAAGATTCACATTCATATTTCTGAAGTTACCGAGTTTTTTTTTCTATGATTAAACACAATGAAAGATAAATATTTTTCAGGCAATAAATTCTACGTCAGAAATATGATGTATATTATACAATTCGTACGCAGACTCGTCTAGCTGTTTAATTAAGCACAATTTTTTTCGATTTTGACTCCATTTCGTGTACATGTCATTTAGATAAGTGCTGTTTTTACTACAATAAACTAGAACTTTTAATACTTCATTTCTTTCATTTTCCTCTCTTTCGACGGACATTAGGTCTTATTTCCAGGTTCGGTAGGAATAACCCTGTAGGCTTGTGACTATAGTGGTTTTAGTAGGAATTGCATTGCACGTTGAAAACCTAACCAGACAGTCAGTTTTTGTACACAACATCCTCGTAAAGTCTCCTCGGTGTTCTGTGTGTTCTCACTGCAACTGCATGGGTCATAAGAAGATAATTTTCCTTTCCCATTTCATTCTAGCATTAAAAAAATGAAATTTTTCACACAAAATGATATGTGTATAAGATGTAATATAAATTTTTCACATAAAATTATATACAAGTTATAGTATAAATTGATATATGTAAGCCTGATTTTAGGCCAAATGACAAGGAAATCATCTGTACATGTGGACATTTTCTGAGAAAATGTACCAATCAATAACCTGACAATTTGAGGCAAGTTCATAAACCCGCTCGACTACGGTAGAATCTTTGAAGTATGAAATCCATGTAAAGTATATAAAGCATGAAACGTGTGTAAAGTACGAAATGCATGTAAAGTATGTAAAGTATGAAACGTGTGTAAAGTACGAAATGCATGTAAAGTATGTAAAGTATGAAACGTGTGTAAAGTATGAAATGCATGTAAAGTATGTAAAGTATGAAACGTGTGTAAAGTATGAAATGCATGTAAAGTTTGTAAAGCATGAAACGTGTGTAAAGTACGAAATGCATGTAAAGTATCTAAAGTATAAAACGCATGTAAAGCATGTAAAGCATGAAACACATTTAAAGTTTTAAAAGTATGAAATGCATCTAAAGCATGAACAATTGAACGTTCCTAACCTGAAATTAAATAAAATGAGAAATTTGTTTCTTTAAAAATTTAAAATAAGATGCATACGCTTTTCAGCTTATCTCATGATAATAAAATGTGCGCGAATAATCCTAATTCATTAATTTCAACGCGAAGGTCTCATCTGCCCTGATGTCAAGCATCAAGTACAGTATTCTTTTAATGCTCAAAAAATATGTTTTCGTATACAGGCTGTCCCCCAAAAATGTATACATTTTAAAAGGCTGTAGTTTGAGTACTACTGGTACTAGGAGGTTGGGACGGATCTCATTCGAAAGAGCAAGATCTAAAGTTTTAGTTTGTATCCAGAATACGTTGTTATTCACCTTATGCACACCTTATGGTTACCACTAGTATTCAAATTACAGCCGTTTAAAAATGTATACATTGTTTTGGGGACACCCAATAGTAGGGAGTACCGGAGAGAAGCACCGAGCATCCACTGTCATTGGATTACCTGGAGTTTCCTGACTTATTCTAACTCTGTGCTTTTGAAGAACAAGTTTCCATTGAGCTTGAAGGCTACGAGGCTGTCATAGCACCGCTACACGAGACCTTTTTCCATCAGCAAAGACGTCCAGTTTTTTGGAGCTCGTCTGCAATTCCAACCTTCAAAGTATGGCTTAGGTGAGATGCTATTAGTCCTAACATGTTCACTGGAGGCTTAGCTTCGAACTTTTTAATGAATATCAAGCACTGATCTTGTAGCCTAAATAACAAAACGTGACACAGCATTCTAATTCGTTGAATATTCATGCAGATAAGTCGTTTTAGTATTGTTATAATATCATCGAGGCATCTCGTTCATCTCGAGGGCGTTGCTGTGTCGCTCGTCCCTGTGTCGCTCGTCCCTTTATTATAGAAGCTGTGAGTCAAGGCATGACTATCGTGCTACACAAGTGTGATCGAATGACGTGAACAATAAGCCAATGTGTTTTTATCTGAAAATGTCTGCTGATGCTTGTGTTCTGATACACTGCAGTGACCGTCAAAATTAGAGCATTTGTTTTTAGAACGTCGCACATGCTGCAAAGTTGTGATTCAGTTTTTTTACAGGGTGCAGCAACATAACTTACTATTTTTCAAAGCTAAGCGCTTTGAAAAAGAAAGTTATGTTGCCTTACCCAGTGTTATATTGTAACTACAAATGAGACTACGTCTTTATTCAGTATTATGATTATTATTGTGGCGTCTATTATATTATCATCATCAAAATTATTATCATTAGCACAATGAATATCATCGTTGTTTTGATTACATATATACTTATTCTTCTCATCATTATTCTACTTTTTATCTAGGTTACTTGGGAGATAATTGTCATACTTATTATAGCACGTTATTTCGCATACTTTTATTTTATATACATCAGGAATAATTTTATCTACCATGCGTACGCACGTTATTAACATTGTTCTGTTAGACTACTGGGACCTGGAGTACTAATCCTTGCTTGTCTATCCACTGATTGCTTTTTATGTGAGACCTGGAGTACCAATCCTTACTTGTTTATCCACTGATTGCTTTCTATGTGAGACCTGGAGTACCAATCCTTGCTTGTCTATTCACTGATTGCTTTCTATGTGAGACCTGGAGTACCAATCCTTGCATGTCTATCCACTGATTGCTTTCTATGTGAGACCTGGAGTACCAATCCTTGCTTGTCTATCCACTGATTGCTTATAAGAGACATTACGAGTGAGCTAAGACAAAGACAAATATGACTTATGTGAGCATCGAACGCGTTCGGAGATTTTACTTCAACAATGTCTGTTGCGTAACAAAAGAATGAGATGCAAACTGAATATTCAATTACCTACAACTGAAGTCCTAGTATCTTTGATGATTAAGCTTCTTTTACTGTCATTAGTCATTACCGTCGTGTCTTCATTGATGCATAATTCATGCACAACTATCCTAATATGTACAACTGAATTGTAAAAAATTCAATGAATAGTACTTAAATGAAGTAAAACGTCTGGAGCCTCAGTGCTTGAGCAGACTTTTTCTGTATAATTGAATTTGTTTAATGTTAGTAAGTTTCTCAAACTATTTCGTTACGCTCGCAATTTTGTGTCAAACATTTGGTCAAAGCATCAAGTAGCACTTGCGTGTTGAACTTACATGAACAACTTAGGCTTCATTGGCAACCCACGAGTTTGCAGGCAAAATATCCGGGTGTGCCTGTGTAAGGTTAAATAAACTTTCCTTCTTCATGAGGGAGGCGAAAGACACAGTGTAACTATCCCGTTCCCATTAAAATCTGCGAGCACAAACTGTGTAGAACAGGATCTCATCCAAAGTGAATCACCTAAAAGTTTGAAGCTTACGCTAACAGCAACTTTTATGGTTTACCCACGCTCTGTCACATGCAGTGTACCGCAGGATGTTCATGCGGAGTTTAGAAAAAATTCCTCATAAACAGTAGATGTCTGAGTCCGAGTCGGACTTACTAAATATTCAAGAGTCGAAGTCTGACTAGAAGAAGACGTTGAAGGATTAAACATGAAGCTCCACAGCCTAAGTTTGCACTGTACGAAGAATGACTCCTCACTTCAGCCTGGCTGCCACTCTCCTGCTCCTCACCGTGTCTAGTCCTCTACTCATCACCACTCTCCCACTCGTCAGTGCTCTCGGACCGTCACCACTCTCCCACTGTGTGAGGTAAGTGTTGCACGTTAACACTATGTGTCACATAAGCGATATTGCTCAAAGTATGGTAAATTTAGTCGTATAATAGCACCGACGGTCATTGTGCTTCACATTCTCAAAATTATGTAAAGACGTTACAGGTTTTTGGTCCATTTTCCTTTGTAGGGGCGCGTTGTTATTGTTTTCCGATTACAGTGAATTTAAATGAACCTTAACACTGGCAGCAAAAATGTATCATATGAACAATAATTAATATTTTTGTGAGACTACCAGTACATGTTTGAAATTGAGATAATGAGCGCATAAATTTAAAAAGTCTGAAAATCATATGAAAAAGGTAGGTGTACAAGGTTCACTGGGATTTTTTCTTTTGATCAGGGATGGGCGCGATCATAAAAACGCTAGTTGATAGGGCTTATCCCTGTCCATCCATCACGATTTCCTCTCTGTTATATGATATGATGCACAGAGGAGCAATGCACGGTGTCAACAGAAAATTCACACTAGATTTTATTGGACTTGAACCCCTTCACTTTTGTCACACAGTTTGCATTTCGAGCATGCAAAAATCAGAAAGCCTTTTGCAAAATCTGGTAAATAAAATTCCAACCGTTTGAAAATGCTCTTAGAGAATATTACTATCATAAAACGGGTATACTTTTATAATCTTTACTGTCCATATGTATGAAGATTTTTTGTGATTTTGCCTAAAAATATCTCTGCATATATACATATTAGTATTTATGTTTCATTATGTGTAAAAATTTCATTCCTTCAATGCTTGAATTAAATGAGAAATGATGTTTAGCTTCATGCCATCTATACAGTTGCAGTGAGAGCACACAGAACATGAGGACGTTGTGTACAAATTCTGACCAGGTTTTCAACGTGCAATGCAATTCTTACTAAAACTACTATATACACACGCCTACAGCGTTATTCCTTCCAAATCTGTCCAATCGCAAGGCTGCACACAGATGGAGATTGCTGCGTGTGTGGACATATATTACACATCATTTCTGCAGTTCTAGACGCGTTTATCATCTTTAAGTGTTGCCATTAAAAAACATTTCACAGTACGAACATTTTTGAATCACTTTCACTTGGGCGTCAGAACTGTAAACAAAGTTGAGCAGCTGCCAGGTTGAAATTCAGACTACGTTGTAAACTGCAACTCATGTCGGACAAGGATGACTGTGAACTGTATAGCACCTTGAGAACTGTAGATCACTTCGAAAAATGTAGACCTTGTAGAGAACTGCAAGCCTGGTTGAGAACTACATGCCTGGTTGAGAACTGCATGACTGGTTGAGAACTGCAAGCCTGGTTGAGAACTGCAAGCCTGGTTGAGAACTGCATGCCTGGTTGAGAACTGCATGCCTGGTTGAGAACTGCAAGCCTGGTTGAGAACTGTAGACCCGATTGAGAACTGCAAAATCAGTTGAGAACTGTAAATCCAGTTGAAAATTACAGTTCCTATTGAGAAGAGTACACATTAATGAAACGTATCATAGAATCAAATTTTAAGTGACCGATGTAACCTGATTTGAAGGCCTGAACAGACGTATTTCAGAGTAACATGAATTCATTTAATCTCACTTGATATAGTTTCAGGGGGTGACAATTTTTTTTCCAAGTAAATTAACTTAAAGCAGGGGTCGGCAAACTTTTTTACCCGTCGACCCCTTCATAGGATATTTGTATTCACATCGACCCCCTCCATGCACACACACATACAAATAGGTGAAAAAAAATATCAACCCATTATTGACATTTTTGATGACCTAAAATAAAGAGAAATGTTATAAACCCTCGACCCCCAGGGGTCGATATCGACCACTTTGCCGACCCCTGACTTAAAGAAAGTTCCAAACTTCGTAAGAAAACTATATAGATAATCACCCGCATCACATTTCTTCCTTGAAGCTCAATTGATGCAATCAGTAAAGAGAAGTACTCGACCCACCGAAAAAAAATATATATAGTGTTTATGTTCCGTGTGAAACGTGTTTCGAATAACTATGATACAGGATCAGGCAAAATGATGTGACACATTTGTAGGTTAAATTTGTAGGTCAAATGTGTCAGATCATTTTGCCTGACCCTGTACTTAAGAATTTACTTGAAATAAAAGAAATCCAGAAACTGGCTGTTTGCGTCGGAGTGTTCTGTCCCTTTCCACCTCGCGTCATGACAACCAGAACCTGAGCCCAGTTTAAAACTCAGCACTGAAAGTGTGATCAAACGTTAGCTGCATGCACATCCACAATTTATTAATGATTAAAATGGTTGAATATTGCTAGCGTTATCCTCAAGTTTAAAGTAAAATATCGTGAGAAAACTAGCGCTTTCGGAACTATTGTCAATCTAGGCATTTTTCTTGGTTTACCTGTAGTTTGTGAGTGGCAACGGTGGGTAAGGTATAAAGTTGATACCTGCAGCAGTTACGTGCCAGCTCTGCCAGGAGGTGGTTGAGAGGTGCAGAGCGCATTCCAGTCACTCGATGCTTCTTATAACTTTTTTTCTTGCCTAGACGTTGTTTCATGAAATATTTGAAAGTGTTATATTCATTAGTTATAAATAGTTATGGCCCACCGAGTAATGGTATTTCAAGGGTTCAAAAGATTACTGGATTTCTTTTATTGGAATGCAACAGATGCTTTTTTCAAGGGACTAGCCTTTCTAACTTTGAAAAAATTAGGCAATTTATACTTTCTTGCTTCATCCAAACTCCAGGAGACAATTTTTATGCTGATAGTCTTTTATTTACTTTGTGTTAAGATCATACTTATGTCTCACAGTTTCAGTATTAGCTTTTTTCGTGCTAGAGGATATATTCTTTTATCTATTTTACAACATCAAATTCTTTTTTACATTTATTCTGTGTACCTAGTACTTATTTCATATTTTCACTAAGCTGAAGAAAAATCTCAATTCCGAG
>VCRD01002178.1:0-12479 GCA_006783055.1 Trinorchestia longiramus | reverse complement strand
CGCCTCAACTGTAAGGGTAATTTAAAATAACATTAATTTCTATTTCGAAACTTTGAAAAATTTCGTTATGTCTTGTCACTGCGCCTCAACTGTAAGGGTAATTTAAAGTAACATTAATTTTCTTACTAAAAAGCTTCATGTAATGACATGCCTGTTGACCAATACTAGATTTGGTAGGCGTCATTTGAGGCACTTTACCAGAGTAGCTATAGTCGCTTTCAAAGTGATCAGAAAATGCTCTCGAAAATACGGACGATTTTAGCTATCGAAGTCCTGCATTACATGAACACGCCACGTGAGCTGTTTAGAAGAAATGATTACTAAAGAGGCTTACAGCCATTGATTCATGGTCACTTCTACATTCATTGATTTCCTACCAGGGATCTTATTTGTACAAAACTAAAGTTACCCAGCACAGCTGGTACTGAAGTCCGTAGTTTCGAGTCAAAATTTGGAGAGCGGAAGTCTAGCACGACTTCCAGCTTCCTGTCGTTGGTGGAGGGAAGCCTTTGGAGAAGGGGTGGTCATTGGAAAGATTGATCGTCCTTAAGTGGACCCTGGGTACTAAGCGTTCTGTGGGGGACTTTGCGCTCTTCGTGCAGTATGTAAGGTACCTGAATTTCTTCTAGCAACAGAACCTCCTTCCCTTCACGACAGAAAACTGTGGTTGGTTTAATTTTTGTTGTTAGGCAGGCCTTGTTTTTCCATTTTTTGGTTTCTTACGAGGCAACCAGTGTTCTGTAAGAATAACCTCCTGCGCGACTGTATTTAATAAAGACCCTATAAATAAGGGGCTGACAGAAATACTAAATATACTACAACTAATGTCGGCTGTGTACAATGCTTCTGTTCATCCTGTGATGTTAACTTTAATTCACCATAACTCAGAGCTTCTCCGTAAGGAAGTGGGCCATATGGACATGATCCTCAGGGAGAGGAATGCAATAATTTGATGCATTCTCATTTTCCTGGCGTCGAATTGAACTAATTACTGAACGCTGAATACGAATTGTAGTGCCCGAATCACTGGGTGAATCAAAGGATCGAGATGAATTGAAGGAGAGCGGCACTGATGATCAAAGGGACTTCACAATCGCTGGTGCAACTTGTCTCTGGTACGTGCATGTTAGCGACGTAGCTGCGTCTAGAAGCTGCATTGTGTTCTGTTAAATGCCTACACCTGAAGGTCATTTCTTTCTAGGGAATTCTCCCTAGGGTGATGAACTCTACGCTGACAGTGACCTGGAAAGTTTGACTGTTTGTTGCGTGCTTTGTTGTTCAATGAATTCCCGATTGTATTGAAAAACCTCGAGAAATATTGAGTTGTCGAGTAGAATTTCTTTATACAGTGATCAGTTTTTATTTTAGTAATATTAAGGGCTGCTCTTGTAGTGAACATATGTTAATAAGGCTCATTTATAGAAGAGCAACTTCTGAAATATTTAGCTAAACGTATTTTACATCTACGAGGTTTGTTTTAGTGTATGAATGTCACGGGAATGTCCCCATCTCATAGAAGATATTAACGAAATTATTAAGTACAATCGAAATGAATTGAATATAAAAATGTTGTAACGGTCCTGTGAGGCTCGTGTAATTTTTCTTTTCTATTCCGTAAACAATTCTGCAGCTCAATCGTGCAAAACTGATTCACCAACAATCAGCTTGATTGTAGCCGAAAACGAACATGCTTGGCAATTAATTTAATTCTGGTCAATTAATTTCATATGAATGCCTTACAGTCCTTAAGACGGAGGAAATCATCACCAAGCATAACCAGATTGTTTTTTGTTCGCTATCTTTGTCTCCTACAACTATTTTGTGGGGTACATGTGAAGCCCAGTATTTCATGGTGAACCATCCTATAGAGACGCTGCAGCAGTGCCAGCACCAGGCAGCGCAGTACGCACGTGGCTGTTTGGTAGAAATCACAGCTTCGTCATTAATGCTAGTCCTTGACCCAATAGTATAAAATTGCTTAATAAGAACTTGCATGATGCTTCCGTGTGTCTCTTTATTCAAAACAGATTTCAGGGAGTCTCGTAAATATTTACCTACTTTTATGAGTAGTCCCAAAGAATAGTGTCTGCGAAAAGATTCGAATTTTGTTACAACGCTTTACTATTGTTTGTTGACGCATGTCTTATGTTACTCATTTGTAAACAGTACTTGACAAAATTGTGGCCAGGCAAAACAGGATTAAATTGTTGGCTTAAAAACTCTTGGGTAAGGAATAGATACACAACAAAACAACGGGTTGTGCGTCGTAAAACTATATAATCTATAGAAATTATTTGCACAGACTGGCACAATCTCTAAAAAGTGTATTCTCTGATGGAAACGTTCTACTCGTGCAAAACGAATTATACAAGCAGTTGTGAAGTGAATGAAGCAAAGTCGTCTCCGGATCATGAGGAAAACAGGAAGATTTCATGATCATTTATGCACACAATGTTTCAAAATAATTTAACGTGGATTACTGCATATAAAAAGCAATCTAAACTGTTACTCTCAGCAGCTTCCAAGCAGAAAAGACGTCACAAGAGCAAATGGCTGTTAGCGGAGATGTGGCTCTTCGTCAACCGTGTCTTTATCTGATCAGAAGAGTTAATAATCATCATGGAGGCAGTTACCAACACACAGAATGATGCTGTATGCTCGTAGTGCAGGGGAATTACATGAAGGTAGTCGTACTGATTTCAATGAAGCTAGTTGCAGTGATGGTGTGAGCTATAATTACTTCTGATGGTTCAAAGCCTCCCCCTTTAGCCTTCGCAGAGGAGGGTGTCTTGGTGAACACGCGAGTTCGCATTAAAATGTCTACAGGAAAATGCTACCCTGGATCACTGAAAATTTTGAAAGTCCTTGCGTTGTCACTCAGCACAGCGCTCCTTTCCAAATCCCTCAATTTGACCCTGGAATTTTACCCTGAATTTTTGCCCCGCAATTTGACCCCGCAATGATCATTTCAACGGGTTTTGGGACAAACCCATGCAGCCTCTTTCATGACCTGACAACATTCCCACAAGTTTTGCAATTTGGTCCGACTTAGAAAGTGATGTCTAGGCTAAATCCTACTCCAGTGCAATTACCCTGCAAGATGCCCTCATTGCTTCATGGTCTTCTTTGGATGGAGTACGGCGTTCATGCAGTTCAGTTATCAGTCTTTTGAAGCTTAGGTTTACAGCAATAGAAAATTTTGAAATCTGATTGCTATGACATACTAGTCATATACACTTAAGCCTGTGTGGCAAATTCCATTTTTCTACACTAAGTATATTCTGAATCATAGTAAATATTTAGTGGATAAATGCATACGGGAAGCAATTGTATTCTGTATTCGAAACAATAATTTCCTGAATACTCCCTCCCTCCTTCCCTCTCTTCTCTTCTCTCGACTGAATGGCATTATTGTAGTGCCAGTATTGGGGTCAGCAGATTATACAGGCAAAATAATAATTATTTCTCCAGCTGTTGCTGAGTACAGAGCAAGTTTATACGCCGAGCTTGATGGCGGTTGCGATCTGTCAGTGTTCCTAAGTGACTTGTGTGTTAGGTAATTCAGGTGACAACGTAACAGGTGTTTCTAAGTGACTTGTGTGTTGGGTAATTCAGATGACAAGGTAGCAAGTGTTTCTAAGTGACTGACATGGTAGGTAATTCAGGTGACAAGTTACCAAGTGTTTCTAAGTGACTGACATGGTAAGTAACTCAGGTGACAAGGTAGCAAGTGTTTCTAAGTGACTGACATGGTAGGTAACTCAGGTGACAAGTTACCAAGTGTTTCTAAGTGACTGACATGGTAGGTAACTCAGGTGACAAGGAAACAGGTGTAGGAGCTCAAATCGTTCCATGATGTCATTCATTTCGAAAATTGTTTCATCAAAATTGGTTTTTGCTTCATTCTTCTGAGTGTTGATAACACTTCATGTGAAAATTTTAAATTGTATTAAAACTAAATATACAATCAAGTTAGTATGACGAATAATAAAAGTATGATCGTTCATATAAACATTAAATTGTAAAATAATTAATCTGAAAATTATAAAAAATCCCGAATACAATATCCTGTAGTACGTTCCCTTGTAACAGTTGGACAACCGTTTTCACGATGGTATTTATTTTCTTACAAAAAGAAAGGCCTTTTAGTTTTCTTGTTCCTGAAATCTAGCTCATATCACTAGAGCCACAGACCCGTGTGGATATCCAAAGACTTGATTAGTATAACTTGATTACTGTGACTTCATTTGTATCACTCAGTTGATTAGTATGACTTGATTAGTATGACTGACTTGATTAGTATGACTTCTTAGAAATTTAAACTTGGGTAAAATTTGGACAGAGGAGAAATTTCGCGGGGTTAACTAATTTCGGACGGCTGTACAATTATGAAAGACTGCATAGTTGCGGACGGCTGTACAATTATGAAAGACTGCATAGTTGCGGACGGCTGTACAATTATGAGACTGCATAGTTGCGGACGGCTGTACAATTATGAGACTGCATTGTTGCGGACGGCTGTACAATTATGAGACTGCAGAGTTGCGGACGGCTGTATCATTCGCAATTATACCAGATTTCGTTGCTCTTCTGAACAAGCGAATAAGACCCTGACGCCCAGTTCACTGTACCTATGGTAGAGATGTGATGCACAGGTGTGCGTTGGATCATTGCCCAACCTCATAAAGACGCAGCACAGTCCAGGGGATAAGCTGTGAATGTGTGCAGAGTATACAGTAGTAACAACTATAGCTTTGCTGTACGAGCAGACGTGTGTGTTGTGTGAGCTATCCGATAACATATGTTTGTACTCCTTAAATGCTTCTGGATTTTGTGTAAAATTATGCGTTGAATTATACTTACATGGTCCACCGTAATCGACTTCAAGTAATGCAAGAGAGATTACTGATACTTTGTCGGAACAAACGCTTAATGGTCGTAGTATGGAATCAATACCACTTGCCTCATATGTAGTAACGGGTCTTGGAACAAACATATGACAGCTCTTGATGCTTGTCGATCTGCCCCTACTGAGTCCGTGACCATTGTGTCTGACTGTTGCAGTGCACTCCAGGGTGTCTTTAACACGTTGCCTCCGATTGCCTGACTGGTGTAAATCTTCACTTTGTACGCATAGTCACTAGAAGGATCTGAAAAAAATACAGAACCTAACCTAAGTGGTCCACATACGTACCACTTTGGAGTCAACGTGTTAAGTGTGACCAATGCACCTCTATGTTCTGCCATTCAACTGTCTGTGCCCTAAAGGGAGAAATGCATTACATTTTGCCGAGTACCCAGCCGTGTTGGTGGGAGAGAAAACAGAAGTGAAGATGAAGCAGCCGCACCAGCTACCTACTTGCAAAATATTACTCTGAAACTAATTCCTTGCATTGACTTCACATTGGTCATAAAAAGCACTATAACTAGGAAATGCCAGAAACGTGGGTCGCCCAGAGCAATGACAAACACCGCTCAATTAAAATCGAAACAATGCCCTTCGCCACAAGCTTTCAACATCACCGACCTTGGAAGATCAAGTTATGCCGCCTGCGTATTGACCACACGCATGCCACGAATGAACGCTTAATTATAATTTATATTGTATAATTTATTGCTAAATTTCAAATTAAATGGTCTCGATTGTAAATTAACACTGGGAAAGTTCATGATCTTCATGATCTTCAGGTACTTCAAAATTTTGGAGGGATTTCAAACTAAACACTTGCAAACTTAAATTTAAAAAACTATAGTTTTACAGTAGGGTAAAACTATTCTATTTGTGTTCCTAGCTTTCAAAACTAATGCTCTCAGACCACCTTTTGTATGTGAATATTTCTTAGAAGAACTGGATGAATTTGAAACAAATTTGCTTCAGTCTGATGCAATGTAATTGACTTTTGCAAGAAATGAAGTGCAATTGATGTCCGTTACGAATTATGGAAGTCAGTAAGCGTCATCCCCTTGCATTATTTCGTCACTTGTTGGAGTCCAGCACGGTATTGTGTGACCACAGAGACAAGCAAGGACGTCATTCACCCTGCATCTGCCATCGAGTTGACCTAACAAATGCATGAAAGACTGGAATCACTGGATTGCTGCCGTCAAATTGCATTGACGCTTACTGCCGTCGATTGCATTGACACGTAACACACATGAAAATCTACGTTCTTACGCTATAATATCATAAATTTGGCAGTTAGTGGGTATGAAAATTAGCATTATTGTGATCTTGAGTGTTCGAGCAGCAGTGCTTTGGACCAGAAGCAAGGAACTTGAGAATCTTCTTCCTGTGAGCTCACAACGCAACAGCTACTGCTTTCTCCTGCTTCACTCGTTTGTTGAAAATTAAACTCGTGTGATTTAAAACAAGTGCTAATTTCTGAATAAAGAGAGCCCAACTTTCGGCAATTTTTTTAAAGTAGAAAGAAAAGAACTGAAGAGCTGGCAAGTGATGAGAAATGTACGCCTGCCGTGCTGACTGACCGTCGTGACATCTTCCTTCTTCCGGAGAGGGTCTGCTGATCTCAAGTAGAATGACCATCCCTCGCTTGCGTTCTTCATGAACAACCATGTTGGTGAAAATATGAGAAGTTTAATCAGAAAATCGACAAATATTGTGGGTTTCGTGACTGATCGGCTCTTATAGGCACAAATCGGAGACACCATCCGTGGTGTTGTCGCTCGATGATGATTGATAGAGCCAGCTTGATTATTTCTAATAACTTCACAATCATTAAGTTCGTGTCTAACTAAGTTGAACACTTTTCCTGCGATTGCCTAGCCGGTGCAAATCTTTACTTTGAACACATAATCCCTAAAGCACTTTGAAAAAATTACAGAACCTAACCTAAGTGACACCGGTGGGTCCCATCGCAGGAAACGTGTTAAGACATTGTAATAAGTTGTTATTTAATTGCTACATACTCTGACTTAATATATTTGGCGCTTAAATCATACAAATCTTGATCCTCTGCATTTGCGTTACGAAAGAGTTAGGTAAGCCTTTTCTCAGCGGCAAACGTGAAGTTCATTGCCAATATTTGTTAACGTCACGAATTTGTTTTTTCTGCCTCGTGAAGAGGCCATGCGGCCACACTGTATGGGAACGTATATCATTTTCACACAAACACACATTTACTCAGAGAGTTCGCCAACTGCATGGCAGTAGACTTTGGGGCAATAAAGCATTTTATGACTAAAGCAGTGTAGCAATAGGAAGTCGGCGTCATAGGGATTGATGTACAGGTCTAAGTCAGTTTATTATTATACAACTAGAGACTGTAAACATTATCTACGCATGACTTGAGAATCTGTGACTTGCTCAGACTGATGACTCAGCTGGTGAGTGAAGCGGAGTTGTTAATAAGAGACATGTCTGTGACACGAAATGCATGGCAATGTCTATTATTAGTTGACTATACGTACGTGTATAAAGCGTGAATTAGACCGTCGCACATTGAAAAGCGTGCATTAACAGCTGCAGTACGTACAGCACGTGGAGCTGCGGCACGTGGAGCTGCGGCACGTGGAGCTGCGGCACGTGGAGCCGCGGCACGTGCAACTGCGGTGAGGAGGGCAAGGTCAGCGTTCGACCTCTATGTTTGCCTTACCCTCTGTAAGTGCAGGGAAATATTCTCTCTATTCATTACTTAGATGATATTTGTGTAATAATTCACAGATAATATGCTGTTTGATATCATGTTTTAAATTCAACAAAAGCGCCATTCTGTACACGATAACTAAACTTGTTTGGTGATTTGAGCGGTAACGTATTTTCTCAAGCTTTCTGGTTTGCAAGTTAATTTTTATATGCAAGTGTGGAATTAGTTACACCCGAATAAAGTAGATGTTCCTAATAATTGTTCAACTCTTCTGTCTGGATTTATTAATATTTACAAGCTCTTTATCTTTGCATACTATTCTCTTCAGAGCATAGTGTAGTATTGGACTGGGGCTGTGGACTGGCTCGTGGTGGGCGCTTGTAGTATTGGACTGGGGTTGTGGACTGGAGGGAGTTATAGGACTTTCTCTCGACTGTCCGGTCTCATTTCATTGCAGTTTTTGTGAAGATTATCTTGTACGTGTTCACTCTTGAGAAATTCCGTCGTTTCTACGGCTGGCCCGTGGAACACAAAATCTGAGAGCTATTGCTGATTTTAATGATGGAAATTTATACATAGTAAACACCCTGTGTTTCATCACTATTAATTTATAATCATTATCAGTTGGTTGCAGTGTTCCTGTATTTTCTCCTAATGTTGAAGCTTCAGTGGCTTCAAACTTGTTTCGTGCAAATGAAATTTGTTTTACAAGAACTCAACAGTCTCATGAGTGGCTTCCGTCGTTTGATTTTTGATTTTTTGAATAACAAAATTACGATTTATATTCCTTAGGAATTATTTAGTGCGTTCCCTTTGTCACAAGGCACTTTGTCACAAGGCACATTGTCACTTTGTCACAAGGCACATTGTCACTTTGTCACAAGGCACATTGTCACTTTGTCACAAGGCACATTGTCACTTTGTCACAAGGCACATTGTCACTTAGTCACAAGGCACATTGTCACTTAGTCACAAGGCACATTGTCACTTAGTCACAAGGCACATTGTCGCTCTGTCACAAGGCACATCCATTTTTGTCGAGTTACGTGTTACAAACCTCCAGATGTAAATCTGCCTCTCTATCATCCATCACGCCGCTGATTTCACATCACAAGATTGTAGCAGAAATAGCACCTCGGGTTACTAGATGTGGTGAAAGTTGTGCCCGTAATGTTACCGACGGAGACGCTGATAAAGGTCCTGCTAAACAATACAATTTTACTGCTCTCTGACACGTAAACAGGGTTAGTCTTTATCTACTCACTGCTGTCTGGGATCCAGTGAACCTTGTCCGTGGGAGTCTTTTGTCTGTTGATTTGAGTATAGCTACGTGGGTGCGAGTTTTTGTACTGGTCTGAGTTCTGTATTTTAGTTGAGACCAATCTGTTGTGAACTGAACTGTTCTGGAGGATTTGTTTTTGTTTTCATTTCGTCATTTTTTGGTGTTCGGTGATATTAATACTACCCCATTTCAATCAAATGTCACTATTTCATTCGTGAAAACGTTTCAATTTATTTTACTCTCCCAGGAAAGGCATTTTTTTTATTTTTGTGGTAAAATGTAGGGTTCCTGTGCTCCACTCGATGGGGAATGCTGATAGCGATTGTTTTCATCACGTGATAAAGCTATTAAAACATCAAAATGCGAATCTAAATATTTCGTTAGTTTATTCTTCCAGTCTACTCTCATACTTGTGAAACCGATGGGAGCAGCACCAATAAATGACTAACGCATCTTTTAATTTTTCTTTTCAGAATTTGAGATTTCAATGATATAAAGATTCAGGCTGAACAGCAAAAGCTTTTTCCTTCAAAATGCCTCGCACAAAAGGCAAATTCAACATTTCAGTTGGTGAAAACAAAGAGGTAGGGGCAGCAACATCTGAAAAAGCAGACTCCCATGACCCCGACAACAGGGGGGAATGGGGGAACCAGTGTGAATTTTTCCTTTCGTGCTTGGGCTACGCCGTGGGCTTCGGCAACGTGTGGCGCTTTCCGTATCTGTGCTACAAGAATGGCGGAGGTAAGGGAATGAGACAAATTCAGCGTCAAAAGTAGGCGTGTATTTCATAAGGGAAAGTCATTCTGAGGTTAAAAATTCTCGTTAGCTGTAGTTTTTGTCCTATTCGACGAAGTTAGCAGTCCATATGAGGCCCCTAGAAACATACCAAGCGCTGCTTTTTAAAACGTTAGAAAATGTCATGAGAGAAGCCACATCCAAACAGTGAGGCGTAAAGATGAGAATCACCTCGTCTTATGTTGATTTTGCACCATTTTGTGATTATCTTTCTGTACCTAAGACTTACTCTTCATAGCAAGGTTTGATGATGTGAATGGGCATACATAGCTCGTTTTCGCTGTACGAGGATATGGCGCTTGGTACGTAGTATTATAGGTACATAAATTATAGTGTACAGTGTACCAATTATTATCCATGAGCTGTTGAACCAACTATTAGTAGATACAGCAATCTCAATTCTAAATTATGTGCCAGTTGATGTCTTTAGGTTTTTACTTAACGAACTTCTATTGTATTCAGCATAAATTCCCTGTCCGTACTTCAAAACTTATTTCTCTCTTGTCATAAAGGTGGGGCAGACAGGCCTAACATGTTGCACATGGAATTTCAAGCAGAGTACGGGACTGTTGATGTTCATTCTATGCACAAAAAGTTATTGTAAAGTTTTATGTTTTGATAAATAAATGATTTTGAGTTTATGACAGCTACTCGGTCAGTTCTGTTTAGAACAGGGGTTCCCAATCTGAGGTACAAGTATGTACCTCTAGGGGTACATTTACTTATCTAAAGGATACACTTTATGTTAGTTTATAGTTCCTAAAACCTAAAAGTTCTATTAAAATTTCAGTGAAATTTTATTTTTCTACTCTCCTTTTTCTCATAAAATTCAGGGGTACATGTTCATCTGTCGAAATACTGAAGGTTTGCAAGGTCAAAGAAAGGTTGGGGGAACCCCCTGGTTATGAGCTGTCGGCTACCTGATACTGCAAATTGCCGCGGGCTTTGGCACGAATTCAAGTCTTAGAACTACTGAGTCCAGTTATTTGGGCTTGAGACGGGCATGCATGTTGTTGAGTTACATCAAATGTAATTCCTTATTGTACTTACCGTGTTTATAGTGTTTATGGTGTAGTGTTTAACGTGTCTCATTGCATTGATAATTTCATGAAATGCAAAGATTCTTTTGCATAAGTACCATATGAATACTTTCGTTTAATATGCAAAACAAACTTCACAGTTGATGATTGTTCTACTTATGTTAGAGCTCTGAAGATACAAGTTCACGACTGTCATAGACCGGTACTGTTGGTCGCAGCCCGGTACTGTTGGTCGCAGTCCGGTACTGTTGGTCGCAGCCCGGTACTGTTGGTCGCAGCCCGGTACTGTTGGTCGCAGCCCGGTACTGTTGGTCGCAGCCCGGTACTGTTGGTCGCAGCCCAGTACTGTTGGTTGCAGCCCGGTACCACTACTAACCCGGTACCCATATGAAGTCCGGTACCACTAGCTAACCAGTGCTTGGTGTTGCCATGGTTACAGCTGCATTCCTCATACCGTACGTCATCATGCTGCTGGTAGCTGGACTACCTCTCTTCTTCATGGAGCTGGCACTAGGACAGTACGTCAGCCTCGGCCCCAACATCCTCTTCCCCAAGCTCTGTCCCCTCACTGGAGGTGAGCAAAGTGTTTACACTCCTCACTGGCAGCCCCATTTAACCATTTAACCCTTTAACGACCAAATTATTTTCACACTGATCAAAATGTTGCTTAAATTACCACCCATTTTTAGTTATTTTAATGTAATTTTACCGTGATTTTGAACGGAACGTTTAGAATACGAGACTAAAGGGAATGATTATCTCTTGGCACATATGTTCTCATCTGGAATTAATGGGTTTTGGTTTTCAAATGCTATTCGAAGTGTCCCTCTTCACAGGAGGCTGGGGCATGTTCCCTCGGTCGACCAGTCACGTCTTTAAGGGACTCTACATAAATCCTTGGACACTCGTGTAGTCCAATTAGGTTTGAGCAAAGGTTACCCCTGTAACCTACGGGGTGTCCGTAAAGTCTCTTATAAAAGTTTCTTATAAAAGTCGCTGATAAAGTCTGAACAGCACCTCGTTCACAAACAGGATCACTGATGCACAAAAATACAAAATGGGATTAAAAACTTGAATAAACACTGAATACAATATAAAAAATCCGAATAAAATATCTTATCAATTGCATCTGTAAATAGTTTTTGAAATGGTAAAGAGATTTTATGGACACCCTCTATTACAGTCAGGTGTGATGCCTTGCAGTTTGTACCCGTTCCAGTCCGTTTGCCTTCCGGGAACGGGATCACAAACTTGAGAGGGCTCGTACAGTACGTGTAAGAACGTGAGGTATATTCCTCTGTGAAGAAATATTTTCTTTATTTCTTATAATCTCTATCATGAGTTACTATCACGTGACCCTACTTCTGACACACACGGTACATGAGTGAGGCCGCTGCCAGGTCTTTCGAATTTCGCTTGGAGCACCACTACTATTAAGATCTTAACGATAAGCAACATCACTATTCTTAAGATAATATTAAAAATTTGAAAATCCAATGTATCTGTACTGTAGGCTCGATTGGAAATATAATCTCTTTGTTTGTTTCTTTGTTTTTTGTTTCCTTCTTTGTTTGTTTCTTTGTTTTTTGTTTCCTTCTTTGTTTCTTTCTTCGTTTCTTTCTTTCTTTGTTTCTTTCTTCGTTTCTTTCTTTCTTCGTTTCTTTCTTTCTTTGTTTCTTTCTTTGTTTCTTTGTTTCTTTGTTTCTTTGTTTCTTTGTTTCTTTGTTTCTTTGTTTCTTTGTTTCTTTGTTTCTTTGT
>VCRD01002177.1:63478-87813 GCA_006783055.1 Trinorchestia longiramus | reverse complement strand
CCGTGTCAGCTCATGTGATCTTGTATTTAATGAACTCAATCTAGACCCCGTGGTCAGCTCATGTGATCTTGTATTTAATGAACTCAATCTAGACCCCGTGTCAGCTCATGTGATCTTGTATTTAATGAACTCAATCTAGACCCCGTGGTCAGCTCATGTGATCTTGCATCAAACCTTTCTCTACAAATTTTAAGGGTCTCTTTTCATTGATATTTGTTTATTCATAATATGTATATATATACTATTCTCTTACTCCACGTGTGGTAAATCCCTATTGGAAATGTTGAGGTGGAAATATTGCAGTAAATATTATCCGGTTCGGTGAATGTCAGCAATGTGCTGGTTAAGTTGCAAGCCTAAATACAGACCTCAGAAACCCGTTCCTCATCAGTAAAACCTAGTAAATGGAACAGTAAAAATCCTCCCGTTCAAATGTCAGCTTCGATAAAAAGGTAATGTAATTCCTACATTACCAAAACTAAAGCAACGAAACTTGTCAGTAAAACGTGACAAAAGGAACAGATGAAATTGAAAATAAACAGTAAAACTAATATAACGCTACACAAATTTTTACAGTAACAATTCGAATTCTTTTTTCTGCAATGTACATTACTTTGCAGGTTCTTTGTTTTCTCTGAATCCAGTTTTTGGAGCTCAAAATTTACGGTCACATTAATCATCGTAATAGGCTCGTTTACGACTAGTCTAATGGACGCATTTCAGTTGAACACAGCCATTGCATGAAGGCAGACTTATTCAGGCTCTAAAAACTTCGATGAAACGTTGCAGAGTTAGCTGGTAAAGCTCTACGTGTTGTATGTGATGCGTTGTGTTTTAACACATCTGTCATACGCATTTGTTTATTGTAGCACAAGTGACAGTCTGAAAATTAGGGTACATAGATATGTAGAGTTGAACTTGCATACATGTTAAACCTCTTGTGTGAAATATTTAGAGTCAATGTTTGCTGTTATAGTATAAATATCTTAATATAATAATAATAATGTCATAATAATAATAATAATAATAATAATAATAATAATAATAATAATATAATAATCATAATATCATTATGTCCCTCCCTGGTGCTTGGAGACTGTCTTGCTTGTTTTGAACGAAATTTGTACACATATAAACTTGTATTTTTCTTTGTTTGTACTCAAATCTTACCTTAAACTGTTTACTTAAGGAATTTTTTCATTCAGTAAAATACTGTGAAACTTACTTTAGGCATCATATGAAATATTACGGGGGAGCGATGTAAAAGTCCTTTGTATTATTAAATAATCAAAAGATTAGCTTCCCTTCAGAGCATATATTTTTAAGCTATATTGAGCAAGAGTGAGAAGAGTAACTACAAGATAATTAAATAGTTATCACTATAGTTAGGAAGGCGTTATACAGTCAAGACTTGTCATAGCAGTTGTAATCCATTCTGCTCGTTTCTTCGATTAAATTGCAAAATTAATTATTTATAAGTCAAGACGCATTTAACTTACTTCAACACAAGTGATACAGCGTCAGTAAAATATTAATACATTTTTCACGAATTAAATTTTGAGTCAGAGAACTTTAATATCATTAGGTGTATTTTATTCATCGTATCACTTTGCCACCTACGATACCCATTGATTAGTAAGCTAAAATTAGGAAATTAAATTTTGCTGCAACCACACTTGCCGCTTTCACACGAATAACACATCAACCACTGTTTTTTCAGAACGACACTCATTGCTTCAGGTGTTTGAATCATTTTTAAAGTTCATTTCATGAACGATTGCATAGCGTAAGAAAAAAATCTATCGTTGTCTATCAAAGATTACGCTGAATCGAAAGTTTCACCAATCATGAACACCAAAATCACTAACGCCAAGAGTGTAGAGCGTGTAGTCACTTTAAACTTTTCAATTTTCTACATACAACAAAAAAAAGTCATACTGAGAGTATGGAGCGTGCAGTCCCTTCAAAATTTTTCCTCTTCTACATACGAAAAAAAAGTTAAGCTGAAAGTACGGAGGGTGTAGTCTCTTCAAACTTTATGCTTCTCAACTTAAGATTTACGAATTTCGTCCATCGGTTACTTACCCCGCTGAACACCAGGAGCAGTTAATCGTGTTCTGGAACCGGAAGTTCACTGGATCTTCAGGCCGATGATGAGGTCACGGCTGACCGTAGTAATTGGACACAATTTGTCAGCACTAACTTCTCTGACCAAGAAGCGATGTCAAGCGTCCGGTTCTTGGCCAGGGTTTCTAGTTCAAGGTGCGACTGAATTACTTGGCTTCAAATCTTAGTTTGCCGTTTCTATGAGGTTGCAGATCAGGAATTAAAAGTGTAACTAGAATGTGTGGGTTAAGATATACCACTGCGATGCTGGTAGGTCATTGATTTGTATTTTTGATAATGTATACCTTTTGTCGCAAGAAATTCTGTTTTTTCGTGATAAGTTAATATTTAGAATTTTGTCTGTTTACCCTATAACACCTTGTTTTTCATAACATGAACGCTTTTATTCCATCGTCTAGTAATTGAAAATTCGAAAAAACAAACTTCAATTTATGAACATATCCTATATTATCAGGTAACATATTTTTTCAAATTTCAAATGCCTTTCATAAATGGTTCGTGGATGCTTAGCTTTCATTTCAGGTTACGAGCATCTTGCATGCAAAACTAAAACATGGAGTAATCTCCAAAGGTCTTGCTTGAAACTAATAATAAATTCAATAAATAAATTATGAATTGAAATGAATTGGGTACGTTCTAAAATGGTATTTCAATTACACGCAACGTGCCAAAAGATAGAGAAAAAACACACACATATAAAATAAAGAGGAAAAAGAAATATCATGTTTCGAGTAGAGATTTTTGAAGGTACAAAAGACTGGAATGAACTTCATACAGAAATAATCGCCTCTTTGTCTGAACAAAAATTTAAATGTTTCAAGAGGCCGATCCCTTCCGAAAAAATCCTTTAAAGTCGTCGTTGAGAAGGATTACACAGATCAGCACAAAATAACATTTGAAATGTTTCCTCAACTTCAGTAGTAAAATTTGACTAATATGAGTGGCAGAAAAAACGAATGGAACAAAAAATTCTTTATTAGCTATATTTTCTGACATAAAATACATGAAAATATTTTATTTTAACGGATTAAAAGAAAACGATGGATTTTAATTCCATATACCATCAATATGGGAAGTATATTTTCAATTTCTGTAATGACTGTTGCATTCTAAAAGTTTCACATTCAAGCATGAATACGTGCCAGGTTGTTCGGTAAAAGAAAACCAAGGAGTCAGTGCGATGTATCATCTTTTTCCTTAAAAAAACCTGAGATGTTGAAGACTTGTAGGGTTCTTCTTCTTCCACACGTTCTTCATTTTCTATTTTAAGCTCATGTTGTTAAGGTGGAGTAGAGACCGGTAAAATATCTGAATATGGAATAGGCCAAATAGCAGGTGGAAGATTCGGGCGTCGAACTGTTCTATTTCCTTCATTGACAATCCTACCTTTATTGGTGGTTGTGACACCTGAACACCAAACCATCAGCACAACAAAAGCTATAGTTTGTTTTCCATTTTTAAGCGATTTTCGTAATATAACTGAGCCAGAGTTGCAACATATATATGGAGATCATGACTTATTTTCGTCCCCTACCTTCACATCAAAATAATGCTGATAATGGTAATGGTTAATGTTGATAATGGTAATGGTTAATGTTGATAATGGTAATGGTTAATGTTGATAATGGTAATGGTTAATGTTGATAATGGTAATGGTTAATGCTGATAATGGTAATGGTAAATGCTGATAATAATGCTGAAGGAGAGGCGTCAGATTACGTTTCTGTAACAAAAATGGTGACTGTATCTCCAAAGCGAGAGCTAGTCGGTCATTTTTATTTTTATTTTTGAATTCAGATCATGGAAATACACAAAAACACGAATTTGAGCCTGAAAATTTTTAATTATTGTGCAGCGTTACTCACCCGATACAATACCTGCCACATAACAGCAGAAGGAAGAGCAGAAGCCGCACAGCGAACAACACAACATGCTAAGAAGTCTGTGGTTGTTAGTTCAGGTCAAAGTCTCCAGACTCCATCTTGAGGAAGACCTATCACTGCATCCCTACAGGCATTTCAATATTGAAAATAAAAACAGAGGGAAAGCCGGAGCTGTATTCATACTTTCCAGTTCTGAACTATCAGCATCCAGTTGTAAAGTTGAAACACGAAAAATTTAATCTAAAAACCAAAAGAAAACATTTGTAGAGTGACGATAGGGCGTTTCTTTTGATAAACAGAAATGTATTAGTGAAAGACTTATTACGCTAACTTCTCTATTTTGTACATTGCAATACTGGTCTTGAACACCTACTCTTTCAAATAGGTAAATCATTCATTATGTGATAATAAAATAAATTTAATTTACTATTTAGGATACATGTATTGTCATTTGTATTTCCAAATTTATCATACAAGTATCTTAAGATTAGTGATGATGCTATAACAACAGTTCCCGTCCTTCATTGATACGATTGAGGTAGAAGCTCGTAAGGATGCCAGGCTGGTTGCTGAGAACACGTTCTTATATTAGAAATCCAAAGTCGTCACCGGGAGTCAATTTAACTTTCAGTGCTATCTAGTAGCATATATTTACAATTTAAGCGGTAAATGCAGAACGTGTGTATGAAGAGCAATAAGGTTATTTTGGCATGAGTATAAGATTTTTAATGTAATATTTTGTTCCAAGCCTGAGTTGATTCAGTTTTTCATTTGTAACGAAACTTTATGGAAAGCACTAAACTGGAATACATGTTTCTGTCTTATAGCTCCGATGAAAAACACACCTATGGCTGGACAGTATTTAAATCATTGAATGAACGGTTTTTTTTGATCGGGTCCATGACAATATAAAGTAGTCCCAAACAAATCTTGTAGGATATTAATAATAACTTCTTATACATACATATATCTTATTGGAGCGAAGTTCATAGTCCGGCACCTAACCTAATGTCTACCTCATTCTTCGATTTGTCCCCAGCCCTTTTTTTGTGTGGAGATATCTTAAATCACGAGCTTATCTCACAAAACTACGTAATTTACAGGAATTGAAAAATAATAGTAGCCGTGAAATAGCTCAACTGTCACTTGGTATCCTAAGTAGTGTCATGGAAAAATTATGGCCCATGTCTAGAGTGGTCAAAACAATGCAGGCTATCGTTTAAAGGATATTTTGTTAAATTATTATTGAATCAAATCCTCAAAAAATATTCCTTTTGAATAAGACCTACTTTAGCTCTCAAAAGTTACGCAACGAAGATGATTCCAGAACTCTACAATCTCAGCTACGAAAGACATCTTCAACGCCTTGAACTTATATTCCTAGAACAAAAAAGACTGCGTGGATAACTTATTGAGACCTTTAAGCATCTCAACAGCCTTAACAAAGTTACACTGGAAGCGCTTTTGAAAAGAGACGGTAACGTATGTACTAACCAGAAATAACGGCCAAAAATTATTACTGAGAAACTTCAAAACATCCCAAGCTATGAACTTCTTTCCCGTTAAAATTACTTCAACTTGGAACCAACTGCCCGAAAACATAGTTTCTGCTGGCACTGTGAACACATTCAAAAATCGTCTTGACAAATATTAGATTACGAGCCCCCAGTATTTTAACGTACTAACCCTTTGTCCCTAACTCCTAGGGCCAGTGTATGAGTGAGATAAATGCGCGTGACTGAAATGCCTGTGCGTGAGTGAAATGCGTGTACAAGACTGGATTGAGGTGTACGTACATGATTGATGGATTTGTTTTAGAAGTGTTGAAATTCCTTGGTTTAAAAGTGATAAAATTAAAGATTAATGGAAAAAATACATTTTTTAGCATGAGACTTGGGTATCGACCCAAGACTGGGCCAAACGGCTTGTTCCTATTACCTTATTCCATTTTTTTAGTACTTTTTGTTTGATTATTATATTAAAAGGATCTGTTACTTTTGAGGCACCCTCGATTAAAACGCGAAATGTGTCAGCTATTTTATTTAAGAATCACAGCGGGAGGGAAAATGTTCAAAATGCTGATGGCATCTCCTAGTATATAGTGAACTAGGATTGCAGTTTTTCAATTTTCATACATGAAAACGAACTGCATCAATTGCATCAAACAGACTGCATCAAACAGACTGCAATCAAGGTTTCATCTTACAACTGATTGATGGAAATAAGCAGGTCAGTGTGAGGGATGTGTTACCGAGTTACGGCCAATAGAAGCAATGTACGGGGCTTCTGAAGCCTTCGATTTTAATGGAACTATAATTGGACCTTACAAAAGCAAACTATTTGCGTCGCTTTGAAAATTACATCTATACATATACTGCTCTGCGATAATTCATTGCTTTTCCCTCGATAAACCCCGTCAGCAGAAATATTTAATGTTGCTCTTAAAAGTGCTTGCAGCTAAGGCACCGTTTGCAGCTATAATTCAGATTTTGAATGATTTTGGATGATATTTAGAGTCTGTTAGATTTCATGCATCAACATAACATGCGGCTTTGGATCTAGAAATATTGTACTTTTTTCGAGGCAAGTTTTGGTTGTGATATTTCAGTCACTGTAAATAAATTGTGAAAAAGTAATGTGTACCGGTAAAATCCAGCGTTTCCCTCACATCATTTGAACTCTAACAATCGGATAGAGTGTGTCACCATCAATGAATATATGATTTAAAACCCACCATTTCCCTGCACCATCTCGAGGTGGATCAAAAGATTACGCCAAATATTTTCGATTTCCATCGTATAAATGATTTTAAAGTCATAAATTTAAGTTTTCAGTATTTACAACTAAACTAACTCATTTAACCAAATCACTAGCAAAGTCACTCGGGATATCGGAGCCACGAGCATATGTCTTAGATCAGTGGTTCTTAACCTGGGTCGATCGAACCCCAGGGGTTCGGTGAGTCAGTCTCAGGGGTTTGGCGGAGGTCAAGACACACATCCGACTCATATGATTCGTGATGGCACGCCCTGCTGGCCATCATTGTCTGCAGATGATCACGCTACATCATTTGGCTAATCTGTGCTGCAGGGAATTTGGTGCGCTCGATAGTCGACTTGTGACTGTCGTGAGGGTACGTCTCGTGATTTATTTCTTAATATTTTAATCCCTTCATACTTACCTATGTCGAACAAAAAAAGAAAGAGGTCGGATGAATATGTACAATATGGATTCACATGTAAGCGGAACGTGATGGAAGTTAGCGTCCTAACTGCATGATTAGCAATGCCAAGTTGAGCAATTCTAGTCTATCACCGGAAAAACTAAGAAAACACTTCCTTAAGCTGCATTGAGATGAAAAATACAAGAACACAACGCTCGTTGAATTCATGGTGAAGAGAGCCAGATTCGATGAAAAGGTTACTCTGCCTGTTCTCGGCTTTGTACCCATCAACAAACCAATCCTCACAGCATCGTACGAAGTTGTTTAGCTGATCGCAAAACAGGACAAACCACGTACCATTGGTGGAACACTTGTAAAACCAACTGTGTTGAAGATGGCAAATATCATGCTTGGGAAAGAGACTGAAGTAAAGTTATCCCAAATTCCTCTTTCAAATGACACCATCAGCGACAGAATAGAGGACATGAGCAAAGACATCTTGGCTCAAGTAGTTGCAGATATGATTTAAAGCTGGCAAAATTCAGCCTATAACATGACGAAACCACAGACGTTTCCAATCTAAGCCAGCTTGCCGTATTAGTGGGCTATGTAAAAGATGATGTGATAAATGAAGATTTTTTATTTTGTAAGCCTCTTACAACAACAACAACTAAGGCAGCCGAAGTGAAGAAACCTGTGGATAACTTCTTCAAAGATAATAGTCTTTCGTGGGATATTGTTTCTGCAGTTTGTTCGGACAGGGTTCCCGTCACACTGGGAAGAAAGTCTGGTTTTGGTGCGGTAGTGAAAGTCGATGCACCACACATCATTGTTACGCATTGTATTCTGCACAGGCATGCGTTGGCAACAAAAACGTTGCCTCCAAAACTGGCAGAAGTATTAACAATAGTGGACTAGGTGAACTACATGCAAAGTAGTGCTCTGAGGCACCGCATCTTCAGTGAGCTGTGTAAAGTAATGGGCTCTGAATTCGAGGTACTTCTGTACCATTCTAACATTCAGTGGTTATCCCGGCGACAGGTGATGAATCGCGTTTTTTGCCGTGCGTGTGGAATTAACCCTGTTTTTGCAAGAGCACCAACATTGTCATGCAGATTGCTTCAAAAAATATGAGTTTATTCTCATTTTAGTGCACTTGGATGATATCTTCGCAGCTCTCAATCATCTCAATCACAAGATGCAGGGCGGTGGATTCAACATCATCGAAGCGGAAGAAAATCTGAAGGCTTTTGAAAAAAACTACCGTTATGGAAACAACGAACAGAGAACTTTCCCATGCTGGACGACTGTGTAAGATCGAAGATGTATCTGGAATCGGAGACATTTCTGTACCCGCGTAACTGAAGCAAGCAATTGCCACGCACTTAGATGGGCTTGCAAAATCTCTCGACGGATACTACCCTACAAGAGAGTCGTATCCAGAATGGGTGAGAAGCTGTTCACGTTTAGTGTTGAGACAACAGATGTCTATGATGAATACCTCGATGAAATCTTCGAAATTTAGCAGAGCCAGGTTCAACAGCAACTATTCAGAACAACAACGTTTTCAACGTTTTGGTGTCAACAAATGATAACGTACTCTGTTATTGCTGAGAAAGCTCTGCAGATTTTCATACCGTTTGTTACAACATATCTTTGCTAGCAATCCTTTTCGAGGATGCTAGACATAAAAACGAAGAAAAGGAACAGACTTAGTTGCAAAACTGACATGAGAGTGGCATTTGCCAAGGTGAAGCCGCGCATTTCAGAACTGGTCCCTGGAAGGCAACAGCAGAAGTCACACCGATTTGCAGCAAATATTCATTATTATATTTTTTGTGTGAATATCATGTTCTGATGATTTTGTTCTTTGAACACAGTGATGTTGTTGCATGGTTCAATTTGTGCTCCACTAAAATATATACTTATGTTTTGAATTTGAAAAAAATCAAATTTCATTTTTCTAATTAAGAAGGGTTTGGTGAATGCGCGCGTGAAACTCGTGGGGTTCGGTACCTCCAACAAGGTTAAGAACCACTGTCTTAGATAAAATAACGGCGTAGCCATCGAAGGCATCACGTGAGGGTCGAGCGGAATTGGACTGGTTGAGTAATTTTTTTCTAGCGTAGAAATTCAATTTAAGGCCATTATAAAGGATTACTGCACTAACATTTTATTCATCGAATCAGATTCTCAAAAACAATCAGTTCTAAGGAGAAAAGACCGAGCAAGAGCTGTATTTCTGTTGAACGTAGAATGTGTGTAATGTTCTTCTGAAATTTCGTTACAATTATTTTGAACTGAAAATGTTGATACTCAGGTTGAAATGCTCAACAGAAGTTTAGGATTATTTGTTTGTTTATTGGAATGACTAAAGTTTTTAAAACAGTGACTGTTGGTCATGAACTAATACTGCATGAAGTACAAGTTCACCGTGAATATAAAATATAAAAATATAAAAATTTCCAACTAATGCTCTCGTAACTTTGTTGAGCAGACTTGGGTGAACTTGACAACTGATTTCTGTGGGGGATGTTGCTGAGATTCTTACGATTATCGCCTGAAATATCATTCATATGTGCCATGCACATATGAATGATATTTGCAGGCTCAGGGTAACTAAAGCTCTCTAAGTCTACTTGAACACAATGGATACCTGATAAATTAATAGAATTCCTCACCTCATTTTACTTAAAAAGCTTAAAATCAATGACCACCTGAACGCAAACACGAACTAGTTGACCAATGATGTAACGTATCTTAGACTAGACTCGAGCTTTTTAGAACTATAGTAGCCTGTACTAAGCGAACACTCTGCATGCTAATGATACTGCTGCTGGTCTTATGCTTGACTGAAGTTCTTTATGGCGTAAGTGCTTGAAACGCATGTTGCTCAGTAATTACATTACGTGCCTGAGGGCACATTGGAACTTTTATGGCCACATGATCTCAACGTTACGAGGATGCAGCTGATGGTGAAATGTATGTGTTTTTCAATATAATCTCGGGTTAATTAAAACTTAAAATATCTTAGAAGATTATCTAGAGCTCCACAATATCCCCCCTTGTACTCTAGGTGCTCATATCAAGCTAAAATTTTAGGACTGAGCATGTACGTAACATTTATTAGGAGAAACAGTCTCCTTGTTTAAATGAGATACCATTTCAATCATTCTTTCGGCCCAGAGAAATGAGTTCATCATGGATGGATCCAACTCTTCATTAGTTTTCACTCGACATGCCCCGAAAATAATAGATGGAGGTTGTCATTATTTAGAACCGAGTGTGATCAGTGGTTGGAATAGTGATTTGATTTTTTTGGGGGTTTATATGGTAGCAATTATGAATATGATAACGCTACTGTTACAATGTGCCTTCCAATAAATTTATAAGATGAAAAATCTTACTTTTCAAGGAGTTTTTTCACGAGAAAGATGCTGCGCACTATCCATAAAATTTCTTCAAGATAAACTTTTGGAAATACATTTTATTTGAAGATTTATCCGATTTCATTCGAGAAATACTCATTTTCGTTTTGATGTGGGAAATTTAGCGAATAATCCCCACTAGTTGGTGCAAAATTTAAAGCTAGAAGTTAAAGTTCACATCGACTGAGGAGAGTGCAAGTAGATACAAATTATTTTGTATTATTTAGTACATCATTTGCATATCACAGTGACAATTCTATATCAAGAGAATCTATTGTAAACTAGTGATACCTTTTTACTACTCTGCATTGCAAAATTACAAATCAGTTTCTGAGCTCCCTGTTGCGACATAATTTACATAATGGGAAGCAATTCTACGTACAATTTTAGCATAAGTAATTTTTTGTGACATTGGGTTAAAGAGATTTGTGATTTATTTTTCATCCAAAAACAGCAACATAAAGGTAATGTTCAAAGTAAAGCTGAATGCAAAAACTCTATATGTTCAATGAAAATTCATCGTTTTATTTTATGATGAGCTGTAATCTTATTGTCACGTATAGCACCTCATGGGAAGGTAGAAAATCAACTACTGTAAAATCAGTTCATTAGTTTTATTTCGTTCAGAAAAGTATGGGAAAATTACATACATCAAACAATTGTTTATTGTAAGTCAATTAAGTGTCCAGATAAATTTTAGTCCAATGAAGGTATCCTGGTGATCTATTTGAATCTGCTTGTGCCATCTACATAATTTTATGCCCCGTGAATCAAATAAGGACCAGTAAACAATTTTCGAGTAATTTTTGTATTCGAGTCAATTTTTTATACATTTTTTCAAATTTTTCGCGTAAGCGTAATAATTCCAACGGATGGAGGATCAATATTTAGTATTCATTAACACCATAAATGCGATCATTTTATTTGCAGTTTTTAAGAAACAAAATGCTCCAACGTTGAAACTTGTATTGTTAGAACAGGATGCTAAGAGCGATTGTTGTTTTCATCCTTCTGATAAAAATGCCTTAGAGATTTGGCGTAGAGGAAAATGTATTTTTTCCTACAATAGCCTCATAGCAGGATCTGACTAAAAATAGCTTGGAACTGTGGGCCAAGACACTGACAAAAATACTTTCTTGGATCCATTATTTTTCTAGAAATATCTTGAATCTTTCAGCTACGAATCTCAGCAGCGTTTTATGAAGAACCAACTTTGAGTGAGCAAAATATGACTCATTTTTTTGCGGAAAGAAACTTGTTATTCTTTACTAAGAGCGGCAAAGCAGTCAGTGTAACGAAAAAAGAACTGTGGCTGTTTCTAAGTGACTTCAATCAAACGCCTCAAGGCTTTTAATTTCGTAAGTTTTATATGAATAAGACGTGCATTTCGTCTATAGATTAATTTGAGGAGGAACTGCATCCAACGCTCAGGTGAGGACAGAGCGATGATAACTGTGGGCATCATAGAAATTTTGTGTGTGTATGGCGAATGAGTGACTGACGTTTGCTTATGTGATGCAGGGGTCTACCGCTTCGATAATAAAGCATAAAGCAGCTTTGAAATATTAATTCTACTACTATAAAACGATGAAATACAATGTTAGTAACATCTGTTATGAAATACACTCATGTTTACACCATTAAAAATGAGGATGCAGCCTCTATGTGTAAAAAGGATTTTATTTAGAGGTGGAGGGAGACTTCTTAGTTTTCTAGGTCCTGACGTCTAGTTGTCACATTGCAAGGAATACCTGAATTAGTCTTAAAACTTTTAAGACTTCTTCATTGCGAATTGTTGTGCAGCTAAGAAATCTCAAACCATGTATCATATGAACTTGAGTGCACAATACTGTTCGTCATCGAAAACACTTTATGACTTTTCAATCTCTTTTTAGTGACTCACTTTTTATGTTTAGCATCGACATTTCAGATGATCTGCTGTATTAACATTAATATTGTAATTTTTTAACAGTAATACCATTCACTATTGTAATGTTAATAGTGTTAACCAACAGTCGTATTCTATCTAATTCTCTGCTGAATATTCATACAAAGCGTAAAACTCGAACTGCAACTGAAATCACAATTTAATGAAAAGATGAGCTCGTTTTACTTTGTAGTAAAGCCCGTTACTTTTATTTAATATGTTTGGAAGCTGAAATGAAAAACACGTGCCTTGAAGCTCAACTGTTTTGTTGGATACTGAAATATTTTAGCTTTTAAACCTTAGCATTTTTAACTTTTATATGCTTATGAAACTTTCTTCTCAGGTGAAGTAACTTCACTTCGAGACCCATGTTTCTAAATGCCTCTGCTGAAAGTGCTGAGTCATGTTTTCTTCCTAGCGTGACGAAAGTATTCATGTTGTTGCGACACATTTAAACTGTTTATTTTAAACAAGTTTTTGGTCTGAAAATCGTGATGCTAAACAGCTGCTCTGTGATGTTGAAGAACTGCTCTGTGATGTTGAACAACTACTCTGTGATGCTGAACAACTGTTCTGTGATGCTGAACAGCTGCTCTGTGATGCTGAACAGCTGCTCTGTGATGCTGAACAGCTGTTCTGTGATGCTGAACAGCTGCTCTGTGATGCTGAACAGCTGTTCTGTGATGCTGAACAACTGCTCTGTGATGCTGAACAACTGCTCTGTGATGCTGAATAACTGTTCTGTGATGCTGAATAACTGTTCTGTGATGCTGAATAACTACTCTGTGTTTAACATTCAAAAGTTTTGGGAGCAAGACTCGAGCATAGAGCTGAGGTAGTGGACGCTACTGGGTGGCTGAGTGATATCAGAGAAGAGATGGATGGCTCTTTTGATGGATGCCTGGCATCCAGGACAAAGGAAGCTTCTGTTGTTGTCCATAAATAAGAAAATTCCCCCCTGATGTTTGCGTCAACTGGTTCCAGTCTTTGGCTTGAGAGGGTCAGGATGTGGGTGGTGCAGTGGAGTGGGAGGCTCGAAACTCTCATAGAATTTAATGTAAGGTTCTGTGTGGGAAGATTCAAGAGAAAGGATTGCGAAATGTTGCGTGGGGGCAAAAAAGTTGAATGTGAAAAGAATTATTGGAGTATTGATGCAGAAACATTGTGATATTTGCTTGGAAAAAAGTTGAAATATTCTACAGTTCAATAGCATCATTTGATCACACGACTTGTTTACATGTGATAAGAGAGATAAGAAGAAAGAATTTGAAAATATTAAAATAAAAATTACTGGAACATTTCAAGCATATCATCGTATTTAAAAATACATACATCTTCAGTCTTCCTGTGTCCTTTGCGCAACTAATTTATGCACTGATATTTTAATGACTGTGTATGTACGTATGTAGTGAACTGATATGCTTCTCATTGTGAAATAAATTTGCACCTACTTCCATAGTAGTGCAAAATAGTCTGGTAGATGGAGAAATAATATAGTCAGCAGATACTCAGGTAGTAGTGTAAACGAATCATTTATTGTAATTCCAAACGTATGAAATGTGTGCAAATATTCTAGTCGTAGTGTAAGTGATGAGAGGATATCATGATCAAAGTGAAAACATCAAGTTGATTGTCAAGTTAAGTTGAAAATGATGCAATATATTATTTCAGGTTTTCATTAAACAGATTACGAGTGTGTTAGTTAAAATCCTTCGAGGATCTTCCTCTTTAACATGTTTCCTACGTGCAGTCATAGCCTCTTTAGCGAGTGGGGCGAAAATAAAGTTCCTTAGGGATGAACAGTTCTAAATGGATGGTGACAGTTTAATGAGGAGCAAGAGAATAATGAATAAAATTCCTTAGGGATGAACAGTTCTAAATGAATGGTGACAGTTTAATGAGGAGCAAGAGAATAATGAATAAAATTCCAAAGGGATGAGCAGTTCTAAATGAACGGAGAGAGTTTAGTGAGGAGCAAAAGAATAATGATGCATTAATGCGACTGTGCAATCAACACGCACGAGAGGAGGTTTTTCTTCTTCATACCAGATAAATAATTCATCTGTGAAAACAATTAGTATGTAGATTCCAGAAGATCATAGGTTTTCGTTAAATGGGAACAATTATTCCACATTAAAAAAAAATTCAAAGGTACTCTTTTGTGGGAATAATTTTGCTAAATAGTACGTTAGCACTTCTGACCTCAATAGTTTTGTTTTAATAATGTATGTTAAGTATTTGATAGCTGAATTTCATCTATAATTAAGGCCATGATGTCAGGATATTTTTCTCGTTTCGTTAAATAAAAAAGACCTATGTGTAAAACTTTTTTTTTAATTCCATAATTTTCTTCCAAAAAAGTCGCGTATTTAATAGACGTAACCTTTCCTTCATACTAAAATGCAGTCACTTGCAGACGCGTAGACGACAACAAATACGTTATCGGTGCGACAAGAAATTTTTTTTTAAAAATGGAAACTTGTTTTCAGTTGTTAAAATTTTAGTACATTATTTAAAATAACAGCAATGAAGTTAAGGACACAGTTCTAGTTTCTTTGCAACAAGTTGTCAAATTATTTTTGGTATTATAAATATGACGATGACGAAGACCAAACTTCACGTTTAGACTTGTATTAATAATTTTTTTACACGTTAAGCGAGAATAAATTTTATCTATTCTATTTGGATGGAATTATTATGTCTGATGTTACGGTAAGTATTTTTAGTGCTCTGTGAATTAGTTTCCTATATGAAATTTTTTGGAAAATAATTCGATATGAATATCAGTAAAATGTTCCATTCACTGATGAAAATATAGAGAAAATTTCATTGTCCCGAATGTAGATGTAAAAAAAATTAGGAAAAATGACTTATAAATTGAATTATTTTCATTCGTGGATAGAAACTAAACCTATGGATTAAATTTATGTTAATCGACGAACAGAAACGATACAATAAGTTGAACTTTTTGTAAAATATAATCTAGTGGAAAATTCTACCAAATGTTTTCCCACAGACTAAAATATCCTTAGGTAACAAATGGAAAAGAACGTTTACCTTACAAGGTTGGACCTAAAGGAAAAGATACTTAAATGTTAGATGTAAACACCGTGGAGTTATGTTAAAATTTACAATTTTATGGTATGAATGAGGGCTTGCACAACTCTTGCATCTACATATATAATAGACTTCCCATTACTTCCTATCTGTTACTAAGAAAAATTATTAAACTGAAACATGTATTGTAAGCATTGTATTGTGAATACCAGAGGCGCTGGATCACTATAAAATAGTCAATTTTTCTGTTATTAGTTTATATTTCTTACACGGCCATGTTTTGGGTAGATAAGATGCAGAATGGAGGTTCTGTATATATTGATAAAAAATATTCATGTGTAAAACTGAAAAATGTATTTTATTTCATAGATTCTTAATTTTATCACTTTTAAACCAAGGAATTCCAACAGGTACTATCTGGGTCATGTTGTCGGTAGATAAGATACAGAGAGGAAGTTCTGAATAAAATTAATAAAAAGTATTCATTTAAAACACAATAATTCGTTGTAAAGTTTTAATGCATTCATCTTTATACTAATTTAAATAATTCAAACCTAAATCGTGGAATTCCCACGGAAACCGTCATGTCCCACTATATCCCACTATATAATAATACATAGTTTGTTGCTTGATTGATTGCTTGGTCCGTCTCTCTGTCACGCTCTTAAGGATTTAGATAGCAGAAAAATCGTCTACTGAATAACAAGGTGGGATATAGTGAAATTTCATCCCTAAATTACGATGGCAAGTATGGTTTTTGGAAAAATTCGAAAGTAGAAATATTGCGTTAGAGTTTTTGCTCCTGTCGTACATAAGCTATTTTGCATATTTTTTTAGCTGAATTTTTTCTAAGCAGTTGAAATTTCGCGCGGAGTAAAAGCCAAATATTTTGAGTAGAGGGCCCTGGTTTAGCCACTGAAGGTAGCCACGATACGGAACCTAGTGTTGGGTCATTACAACTTTTTGTTCCCTTGCAAGATAAGGGAAACATTCGTTTAAAATGCAGCATAGATACGGTCTTCCTCAACTCAATGACTGCATGTTTTTACTTCAAACTATGCTATTGGACCAGCACTTTTACATGGACTGTTTTATCCAACAGACACATTGTGAGTCTTTAAAAAAACTGTTTTGCTTTGAAAACTAGCTCGGTACTATTTGATTTGATAATATCCCTCTTTTGAGCGTGATACATGAATTGCTGTACATTTGATTGAGTTTTCGATCCTGTCGTGCATAAGCTGTTTCGGATGTTTTTTGCCAGGAAGTGGCATGAGGTCCGCTTGCCCTTCTTCCTTAGTAGTCTCCAAGAAGAAGGTTTTCCTCATCAAAACGTCATCAACTACCAGTGATATACCAAAATAATAAACAGAATATAACTTTTCTCAACGGTCTTAATATTGTAAAACGGAGATATGCAGTATAATTTACAAGTATGTTTAAGATTCAAATTGAATCTGAAAAATTCTTTAGAACAAAGGAAGAACCACCAGACGGAAGGAAACGCAGACTAGCACGCGGGAGGAAAAGAAGGCAAAGACGAGCCATGGATGCTAAGCTCAAGAAGAGAGCTATCACTTAAAAAACTTACAAAGAACGCGAAGCAAGGATAGACCGTGAACATGAAAAAAGGATCCAAAGAAGCAAACTTCGTCGAAATAAAGCAGTTAAGAGGGAAGAAAAATGGATAGTGCAAGAAAAGCTGAAGTATGCGCTGAGATGTCACAGAAAGAAATAGAAGAAAGGAGAAGATTAGAAAGAAAAGATTTGCAAAAAGGATAGCCACCATGTCGCTAAAAGACTTGAATGAAAGAAGAAAATTTGAGAGAAAAAGGTTTGTGGAGACAGTTAACATGTTGCGAGAGTACTTGCACGAAAGGAGAAGAATTTAAATTATTGGAATTGTTCATTGGCGAGCACCACTGAAGTATTATCACGGACTCTGTGCCGCCATTTTTAACGGCTGGGTACACTAGTCTACTTGTACCGGGTAGCCCATAAGTACAGTAGATTTTAAACTATTATAGCTATAAAACTATAAATGATAAAGAGATTTGGTTGATTCAGAATGAATGAAGAGATTTTTAAGTTTTCTACCAGCGTATCAAGTCTAAATACAATCACAACATATTGACCAAAAAATTCATAAAATCCACCCCCCAAAATGAATCGCTACGCAATGGAACGAGCAAAAATAGTGGAACTTTACTTTCGATGCAATTGTTCGGTTACTGCAGTTCACAGGAATTACAGGAATATTGATTGTATTGAAAGAAGTCATTCGAAAAAGTGCATAAAAAACTGGTATTTAAATTTAGAAAAACTGGGACAACAGCAGACAGACAACGTTGTGGCAGGCCACGGACCATACGAACTTGTGCTTCAATTCAGCTTGTTGCAACGAGTGTTGCTGATCGGCCCAAAACGTCAACTAGGAGACATTCAATTCTACTGAGAATGTCACGTATCTCACTGCAACGAATTTTGGTAAAAGATCTAAAGTATCATCATATAAAATTCAATTAACTCAAGAACTCCATCCTACGGACTACCAAAAGCGATTAGATTTTGCGAGTAGATTTCTGCAGCTTGCAGAAAATGAAAACTTCGTAAAGAATTTAATAATGACTGATGAGGCACATTTTCACCTCAATGGTTTTGTTAATAAGTAAAATTGCAGATTCTGGGCTTCAGAAAATTCAAAAGAAATTCATGAACGTCCACTTCACTTAGCTAAAGTAACAGTATGGTGTGGCATCACGTCTTCGAGGATCATTGGACCATCTTCTGTTTGAAGATGCTAATTGTGATACAATTTGTGTTAATGGAAACTTCTATAGACAGATGATTCAAGAATATTTGATACCTGAGAAGGGAGATGATAACGCAGAGATTACCTTTTTCCAACAAGATGGAGCTACAGCTCACACAGTAAAAAAAACAATGCAAATGTTAAAGGTAATTTTTCCAAACAGAATAATTTTTTGTTTTGGTGATATACCATGGCCGCCTCGATCTGTAGATCTAAGTGCTCCTGATTTCTTTCTCTGGGGATGCTTAAAGAACAATGTTTACATTGAAATTCCTGATACTTTACAGCAATTGAAACTAAACATAATTCAAGAGATTAACAATATTTTACCAGAGACATTATGAAAAGTAATAAGCAGCACCGATGAAAGAGCGCGCCATTGTTTGGCTAATAATGGAAGTTACTTAAAAGATACTGTATTCCATAGTTAAACGTATTGTATTGTTTCATATATAAATTTATATTAAACTTTGAAAGTTCTTTTTTCATTCTGAATTAACCAATGTTTTTTTCCATTTTTAATTCTATAGCTATAATAATTTTAAAAAGGTGCCTTATATATGGGCCACCCTGTACAATAGACAGTGTATTTCCATTCCTTTCTATCCCTGTGCGGCGATCCCATTACTTCTTATCTATTACTGAAGAAAAATTATTGAAATGAAATCAAAACGGGTATACATGTATTATTAGGTGTCGGATTTAAAAAAATACACAATTTTTTCACGTTATTACCCTTCTTCTCCTACATGGCCATGTTATCTGAAAAAATGCAGAATGGAAGTTGTGTCTGTATTCATAAAAAAGGTTCAGGTTCTTATAGTCTTACAGGTAAAACTAAAAAATGTATTCTATTTTATGGATCCATAATTTTGTGATTTTTAGACCGTGGAATTTCTATGGGTACTAGCTAGGCCATATTATCGGTAAATAAGGTATGTAATGGAAGTTCTTTATTCATGGCTATACTAGTAAAATAGTACGTTCATGAAAAAATATTCATTAAAAACACAATAATTGGTTAATAATAATTATGATTGTTTAATAAATTCGTCTATCTAACAATTTCAAATTAGCCAAATCTAAACCTTGGGATTTGCATGATTACTATCTAATTTGAGAATACTAAATATTTTTCAAACTAGTTTGGGAAATTTATAGTTTGTTGTTCTTCGTTTCCTCTGTCTATAATATCGCTTGAATTAACGAACAAAGAATTTTGTGAGTGACATATATATCTACTATGAACGTGTAAGATGCAATAATTTTTTTCGTCTAGAGTGAAAAAGATTGTAACCCTTTATCATAGAGTCAGAAAATTTTAAAGCATTCATGAAAGAGATGAGCAGCGTCTAAAAAACGAAGAAACATCCAACACCAAACATCGATTAATGAAATTGCATTCAAAACAAGTGGAAACGCGAATAACTTTATACGAAAAGTAAAAGACCAGGGAAGTTAAAGTTTCCAACGAAAAACATTTGGATTATGCAAATATAACCATTTCTATGGAAATTAGAGATATCTTGGGGCCTATAAAAACTCTTACGAAGACGGACATCGTTAGTAGAAACGATCCTGGCAAGAGTGATGAATTAGAGTCTAGCAAATGTGGGAAAACAATGGAAACATATGCAAGAGCGCAGGTATGAGACGGAGGTTCAACACAGAGGTGCTGTTGTCCTGCGCGTGCGCCGTGTGTCGTTCACAGCCTCAGATTCAACAAGTGGTCGATTGTGAGCGGGAGACACGGGGGTCCAGGCCAGGATTTCACGAGAAGGGGTGAAATTGAGGGAATTCTGGCGCACCATGTGTGACTTTAGGAGCTGTGTTAGAGAGAGAGAGGGGCTGTGGGGAGACGGGGCTCAGGCGCAGTTTGATGGTGGGGCGGCAGGCTATTTTTAGCTGCTGCCACAGCACGGTAGAGCTTGTGAAGAGGACACTGTAGAAGGCACAGAATATCATGAAGGAGACAGATTTCCTCTAATAACTTTCATAAAGTTGACGGCTTCCATCTAATAACTTTCATAAAGTTGACGGCTTCCATCTAATAACTTTCATAAAGTTAACGGCAATTAATAATCTGTCAGTAAACATCACACTTATCGTTATTATGCTTCATAGTGTAGTAAATTTCATAGCCTGACAGATATACCACAACAAAAACAAACAAAAACAAAAACGTATATTTTTCAATAAAGTTGGTACATAAGAAATATAACAGCATTGGTTTTTAAAAATGCCTTGCCATAAAATCCTTAAGTGGTAGTTATTCTATGCATAGTATCATAGATGATAGAACAGCAGTACCTACGGGTATACATAAACATTCACATCACGCAATGAACGTTAAATATACATGGGGAAACAAATGAAACTTCGCTTTTTCAGTGGTGACTTAAGAGGTAATCATTGGTGATACGTATAAATTCTGACGTGGTAGATATTATACGCATTTTAGGTGATAAGCGAAATATTTTCTTTAGGTGCAGATTAGATTTGACATCATTACATTTAACTGAATTGGATGTTTAACATCCGAGAAATACCGAAAGAGGAAAATTATGAGAGCAAAAACTTAAAACATAAAGTTGTGATTGTTATTAAATTGAAATTGTAATTTCTAATTACTGGTTGNCCGTCTCACAACTTCAAACTTGATCATTAATCTTTTCACCGAACTAAAGACAACGAGGAACTTTATAATATAACATCGTATTTTCCACTGATAGATTATTGACAAACTTTCAAGCATTCAGAGAGCTAGTGATCAAACGATGCCCAACCTTGCGTGAAAGTAACTAGTGAAAGATTAGTACAAGGTTCATTAACAGTCGTTTTGAAAGTGAAAAATCTGAATATATTAGTTTTTGAATTTCACATACATTGTACATTGTGATCAATCTAATTAGGTTTTGTGCTGTATTCTGGGACTGTCAACTTAAATGAGAACTTGTGAGTATTCGTGTTTGAATAACCAATCGGAAAATCAGAACTTTTGTGACATAGTTTGCTTGAAGAACTCATGAGCAATATTCATTTCAGAACTGACTTATTTGAATGTAAAAATACTGTTTTAAGACTCAACCTACATTATGGACAGAATACTTGTGACTAGTTCTCTACACTATTTTATGCTACACTGAGTCTCACCTCTGTTCATCAGTCTGGACTGAAGAACAATTTTTCACCATCCCAGCTGTGTGCTTCCATTTTGTACTGCTGCAATTGTCATGTTAAGATCTTTCCTATTAAAAAATGCATTAATATACCCATGCAGGAGTAGACTAGAAATTGTTATGGATGCAGGAACAATTTACCGCCATTATGGCACGCGTTGCACAAACACACACACGCCAGGCAGCGGCACCACCAGCTATTATGCTCATGTTTGCCTGGAGTTACGGCTCTACACACACCGACCACAGCTCCTCTTAAATCCACTGATAAAGGCGAGATAATAAAGGCGGTCCACGGTGCTGATGAACTGTAAGCGCAAAGTGAGGAGCGAATGCGTCATGAGGCAAATGATAATAAAGAATCACTAGGAAATTGCGCCCTTTTTCATTCTCAATTCAGTTAACTGGTTAGTAGTTTAGCGAAACGTTCAAGATGATGCAACTTCAGTCTCAATAAAAAAATAAAGTTTTGTTTTCAGGTATCCTGATAAAGGATAATGTTGTTCATGTCATGCTCAATATGAAATGTAATTTTGATTTTGTTATCGGAAATAAATTGTAAATTTTGATTGCAAACGTGATGAATATTTTCCTTAAATTATGATTTTTCAGATAATTTCCGAAATCTCGTCGAAAGTGACAATTCAAGCGAAAATAAAGAAACTAATTTGAAAAGTCTGCATATAAAAACTACTCACCAATCGTTGTCAATCTACTGCAACATTTTTTAATGCGGAAATTCAATTTTCATAATATTAATTTAGTATCTCGACCACAGTTTTTCAGGTAAGACAATTAAGGCAGATAAGAAAGTTAAGATAGGTAAGGCAGGTAAGACAGGTAAGACAGGTAAGACAGGTAAAACAGGTAAGGCAGGTAAGGCAGATAAAGCAGGTAAGGCAGGTAAGGCAGGTAAGACAGGTGAGGCAGGTAAAGCAGGTAAGGCAGGTAAGGCAGGTAAGACAGGTAAGGCAGGGAAGGCAAGTAAGACAGGTAAGGCAGGTAAGGCAGGTAAGGCAGGTAAGGCAGGTAAGACAGGTAAGGCAGGTAAGGCAGGTAAAACAGGTAAGGCAGGTAAGACAGGTTAAGCACGTAAATCATTAATAACTTGCACGATTCATTTCGATTTCTTATAAGTAAAGTCTTGAGTCCCAACACCTTCTGTTTTAAAATCTCCCTTAGTGAAAATTAACTTAATCTCATTAAACAAAATTAGATCCTGATTTTCAGACTTGTTCATCACCATGACGTCAAAATCAATGGGCAATGTGCGGTACTTTGCTTTTAAGTTTTGATTTCTTCTGCTTTTATGAAGATTTTACCTCTAACTATTATTTTACATTTTATTATTAGGTAAATAATTTTTTACACGGTTGAAATTTCATGTCCCTGGTCTGATAGGTCTACTTCTTTGAACTCTGTACCGTGATAATCGTATTATTAATTATTTTAACGGGTGTCCTTGAATCAGTAGAAATAAACGTTTGAACTTATACTCTAAGTACTTTAGAACTTTAAATGTACTTTAATAGTATTTCCTCAGGAACTTCGAACTACTGACAGCTTATAATTAAAGTTAAACAGATGTGCAAAAATTAAACCAAACCCTTCATGAAATAAAAGAACATATTAGTCAACTGTTTAGAAATCTCTGTAAATTTCTGTGTTAAGGAGTTACATAAATTCATTTCAAGTCCCTATTACAAAACTGTGATTTCTTATGAGGCTAATATTTAGTTGTACTTACCATGTTTTTAACTGTATTTCATGTTCCATAATGTTTGCAATCATTTGGTTGACGCACAAGGGAAGAATTGCACAGAATTTTCTTCAATATCAAGGAAATTTAATGTTTTATTTCAATTTGGTGCGTAGTATGCATTTGAAATTGTTTGAGGCGATGTACTCATTACTGTGTATTCAGCATGCTAAATAATGTAAACAGTCTTTTTGTGCTGAAAAATAATAAGTACATTTATTCTGCACGCTTGCTGCACACCGTGCTAATGTAAAATTCCACTGAATTGTATATGTCTTTTTTGTCCTACCGAATTTAATCATGTGTTAAAACTGCTGAATATAACATGAATTTCGTGAAAAAGAAATGATAGCATCAATTTTTGCCGCTTTTACATTTTTAAATGAATCTCTGTTTACTTTGAATCAAATACACGCACACAAAATAGACTTTGCCAACCAATCCTAGGAATAATTTCCATTGGTTTTAAGATTCATGATCTTGATTTTGGCGATTGAAGTTACTGATGAACATTAAAACGCATTATCTGAAAATGGCTTCATATGAACTTCATGCAAACTACACAATTTGTTTTTTTAGTCCTTGTGTTCTGAACTCTAGTTTTTATTCTATTTTAAGGTTTCGATACTTTCAAATTTTTATATATTCATTATTCCACAGCCATCTTCGGTCTTCATAATGATCACTCTTTTAACAATCGTGCCTCAACACACCTAGTTAATTTCCACAGTTTATTTCATTGTTTTCTAATGCTGATTTAAGTGTTTTTTTAAAGAAAAGTAAATTAATTAAAAGTTGCTTTCATAACATTTTTTCAAAATCCTCTAAATACCTTGTGGTATTTAACCTAACCTAACCTAACCTGACGGATATACATATGTATATATGTGCATATGTGTATGTGTGTGTATGTACATACATGTGATATGTGCATGTATGTATGTATATGTATAGGTATATGTATGTGTATGTATGTGTGTATATATATATATATATATAT
>VCRD01002177.1:0-52445 GCA_006783055.1 Trinorchestia longiramus | reverse complement strand
ACTGGTGTACTCGGGCCCCTTGGGGGTCCGAAATTAATTTTACGGGGCACGAGAAGAGTCATTTGTGTTTACTTTTTATGTTTATACGACAGAGATACATTAGGTATGATTTTACTTAGTATATCTATGATATGAAACTTACATTGTTGCGGTACCAGAATGTAATAACATATTGCTAGGGGTACGGGAATACAAAATGGTTGGGAGCCCTTGATCTAAGCCAAAAATTTCAGGTACAGGAAAACAGTTTTTTATAAAATGCACTAAATCGTTGTGATTTCTTTCCTTTGTTGAAAATCATTGGAAGGTGTTTTAAAACATGGTAGTTAATTTAATCTTTGACAGTTATCAGATATATTGTCCAGTTGACCACGAAGTGAAGATGCCAGTGTGTGTTTTCATTAGTTTTAATTTATAATAATGCTTGAAATATTTCTTCATATTATGGCTTGAATAGATACGACTGTAATTTACAAAGTTTTCTCTTCAGTATTTGTGAATTATAATTTCCTTGTGATTCGCACGAAGGCTGTTTCTGATCCATTAGGTATGCTTGCATCTACATGAATAATATTGATAAACAAACAAGTCGGTGAATTTCATGCTATTCAGTACACGTTTTAAGACAATTGAAGCAACTTGATTCAAAGTATACGAATCATTTGTCTCTATCGTCCATAACTCGTGAGATACACTTAATCAACCATGTACAGGTAACATCAAAATTATTAGTACACCCATTAATGTTCAAGAATAGAATAGAATGAGGCTATAGGAACGAACCTTCTGGCCCATTCTTGGGTCGGATAATTACTTCGGCAATTATTCGGTTGTATACCCAAGTCCCATGCCGTATTTCTAGCCGCGTCAACCATGTTGGCAGCGGGATTCGAACCCGGGTCTTCCTGCTCGAAAGCAGACTCGCTCACCACTCGACCAAGCTGGTGGTAGTCGACCAAGCTAGTGATACTTTTAGTAATTTCTTAGCATTGAATACTCGTATGATTAGGCTGAACTTTACAGATTTAATTAAAAAAAGTAACGAGGATATCACGCAAAAAATGAACTGATGAAAATGTTTGCTTTAAGTTCTGTTACATTTTACATTAGTCAGTTACTTTACACTATTATATTATATTTACACTGTTACCTTACACATTATTCTGTTACATTATATAATAACGTAGGATCATAATTGCTCGTTTAATTTAAAACAGTTTAGCACTGCAATTTTTTTGAAGACTTCTTCGTTTTTAGAAAAAAATTATTTAAATCTTAGCAAAGGCGTCATGGTATACATAACTTGCTACCAGTTGTCAAATGTTTGATCTAATTTTTTAGGTGTTTGTTAGTTATTCTAATTATTTTCACTGGCATTGCAACTGCACCTACAGAAAAGAAAATATCTTAAAACTCTGACGCTTGTGAGCTTTGCACACTTGAACATAACTGCATGTTTTTATCTTCTTAATGAATTTACGTACTCACATTCATACGAAAAATTGAAATAGGTTCAGGAAATAATGAATGAGTGAAAATACAACAAGGAAAAATGAACCACGATAACAAACAGACTGTCATATAGAACAAAAATTCGATTAAATCAAGTCTCCTAAGCCATGAATCACGGATGAAATTAAAACTGCTGCGGTACTCATACCTGATATTCATGGCTTTATACATTCGTTAGCATGTGGAAAGAATGGAGAAAATTACCTAAATTATACAGTCGTACGTTAAACATAAATGCCATTACTGAGAAATGTTGTTTATTTTGACCACACACTCATGGCTGATATCTAGCCTTGACAAACCCTCGCTACTTTTACCGTTTTAATGTTACCTAATTGGATTAGGATTTTCGGATCTTATCCAGCGTTCGGCTGTGCACATTGGTCAGAATCTTCGTCGGAAAAAGGTAAACAAAAATGTCATTCTAAAAAATGATCTTTACCTCAATTCACTTGCAGAGTACATATTTAACTAAATTTATGTGTGAATCACTTCATAACAAAGACCAGAACCCTACATATAATATTTAATCCCAACAACATTCACTGATCAATTAAAAGCATTCAAATTCTTAGATGAAAAACACTCGAATAAAACTGAAAGTGTACTCGATATCCAACCCTGTTTCAGAGGGCACTGCTGACTCGAAGTTCGGGACTGTGTAGCCTGTAAATGAGACTTGGACCAGGCAGTCTCTGTTGAAATTAGTGAACTTAATTTGAGGACATGCGGGTACTGGGAGCCTCAATTTTTCTAGGAGCTTATTAGCAAAGTCTTTTTCCTCACGTATCGTTTTCAGCAAATTAAAGTTCAGCTTAATAAAGAGCTCTGAAGATGATTCATAACGCAACATTAGTGACTCATAACGCAATATTACTGACAGTGCAACAGATGACAGATATAATAACACAACCACATGATACAACAGTATCTCGAGTCTTGATAGTAATAATAGGCACAACCTCATTAGCGCAACAGATGGCACAAGACGCAACCTCGTCATTAGCGCAACAGATGGCACAAGACGCAACCTCGTCATGAGCGCAACAGATGGCACAAGACGCAACCTCGTCATGAGCGCAACAGATGGCACAAGACGCAACCTCGTCATGAGCGCAACAGATGACACAAGACGCAACCTCGTCATGAGCGCAACAGATGGCACAAGACGCAACAAGGTCGGATCAATATAGTAAAGTTGGATGCCCGGAGGAACGCAAACCTCGAAAGCTTTCGCTCCGCCGAACACTTACTGATCTCAAATTTTCGAATCATATGAAACACATTAATAGGACCATAAAAAATGAAGAGTTTGTGGCTACGGATCATTGGTTAAAGAAAAGGTCGATTAATCGTTTTGAGATTAGTTTTGGTCCTTTAAATTTAAGGACATTTTTATGTCAGGCGTCAAGCACAGATATTCTAATTTGTTACAAATAAAATTAATTTTATTTTACTAGTGAGTTACTGTTTCCGTTCAAAGTGTTACGGTAAGGCATAATCTTAAGAAATAAAACCACAAAAGTTCACCTGAAACTGCACAGATTTTTTCGGGCTGGTTTTCCTTCCCAGTATTTCATGAATATTTTTAGAATAAAAAAAATCTGATCGAATTTTTTGGGTGAAAAATGAGTTAGTTTTCAAATTTCTGTTTTAAAAATTGATCGTCGTCCCAAAGTCAGCATGGCTTTGGTATTTTGTTTTTTGGTCTGTCATTGAGATCTATATTGCTTATACATTTATATATATACATATATATAATATATATATATATATATAATATGTGAAAGACTGGAACTGAAATTCTAAATATCATGACTCACGTCTGAAGTGACAATCATTAAGAGATAGCAACAAAACTTCAAAAAAATATTCCAGCAACGTGCATTAAAAAGTGATCATCTTCACCCGATTACAAAGAAGAATATCTATTACCTTGCGATTAGTGATAGATTTTTGGTAACAGGGTTCATCTTGTTAAAATAGTGAGTTATAATCACCACAAATAAAATCCTTCAAAAGGAAGAATGCTGTACATATATCAGAGGAATATTTATTTCGGGAGATAAATACTATTTCTTGTAAGAAACAGTTGATGAACAATCAAAATATTTGACGAATAATTCCGTAGCTTTGTTTCTCGTACTTCTTGTTAAAGGATAACGTATAGCATTTAAAGTACATGTTTCATTGTCTGGGTTCAATTTTTAGATTTTCCTTCCTTCTTTATCAACTGCTTGCGACAAACGTTGGAAATTGTATTCATTAACTCTTTCCGACCAGCGGGAGTAAAGAATTGTCTGTGTGATGTTGATTTTCGTGCATTAGCGAGACAAGAAGCAGTGTCTGCTCCTCTACCAGCAACTACCTGGTTACTCCTTTCACCAATTAAAAGTAATTATAGATACAATGAAGGTTATCGATAACCGTATATTTTTTTATTAAGATTCTTGAAGTAAAACAGCTTCTCCCTACACAGTTTAAATTATATTTTCTTATTGGTACAGCTTTTCTTTGTGCTGTAAGATTGAAGAGCTTTGTTCGGAGAAAGACAAATTCACTTTATCGACGCATTTCAAGTAAATAAAGTTCCTTGCAATGCTTCGTGAGGGAGTGGAAGTTAGACATACACTTGCGTAGAGGACGTCTCGCTTCAGTGAAGAGCTTCTGAAGTTGCAGACCTGACCACCTCTAATTTATCTAATGCAGTTTTTGGTAACCTTTTCTCTCAGATTTTGACGTTACCGCTTGAAAAATTACGCTTTGCAGAGCAAAGCTTAGAAATCGCACTTGAATTACAGATATTTGCACATTAGTTTCGTTGTCATTAGTAAACTGCTTAGTAAATGATGATTTTAAGGCGAATGCCCTCATCAAATTTTGCTCCATCTACACATTATGGTAATTAGAAACCAGCGGGAAATGAGTTGTGCTTGAATCGTTAATAGCTGCGTAAATGTTGTGCTTTGTTGGAAAACACTTCTTGTGCACTAAACAAGGGCCGAAGAAAAGCATCGTGTTTACTCTTGAGTTAACTAAGCAGTAAAAGATGTACGTTGTAATGCTGATGCTCTGTTTTCCAGCACTAATACAACAATATCCCTTTCAGTGATGAAGATGCAGTCGCTTGCACAAAATCACTAAAATTGAGGAGGCAGAGATACATAGCTAGGAATTACGGTTAAATGAAAGGATATGTCATAATTTAACAGAGGCGCCTTTTTTGCAAATGCAATGCAAACTTTGTGTTACCGACAGGCCTTAACATACTATGTAAATTCCAGGAAAATTGTTGATTCATTTTTAGGAATACTTGCGATCGCTGAGGATCTCGTTCTTTTTAAATTGAAATCAATCTCAAATGAAGCTTCTCGAACAGTAATCCAACAATAAGGACTTTGAAAACCAATTTCTATGAAAACAAAACTTGTTTAGTTGTTGGAATACTTCAAAGAAATTGACGATTTCGTTAAAAAATCATCAGCATGTATTAACTTCTGGAAACATTTCTACAAACATACTACACAGAAGATAGCACAAGCGTTCCAATGAGGTTTATATGTACGACTGCCCTCAAAGAATTTCTATAATCACTTTTTCCTTCCTAAGCGCGACGAGCTGCAGTGGTAGACTTAAATCGACCGTGTACCGATCTTAGAGGTCAGATTCATGGAAAAAAAGCTCAAAAACAGTGAGGGGACAGAAGATGTACTGAAGGACGAAGTTCAATGTGAAATATAACTAAACCTGGGGGAGAAAGGGAGGCCAAGATGTATACTGTGTAATTTTCATTAATTTAACTTTTCACATGAAATAATCTACGTATGACGTCAGGGTTAAAAAGAAAACGAATCTTTAATCTGTTGTATCACTAGCAATATTACAACAACTTCATATAAGACTGTTTTTGACAAAGAATTAGAAAAACCAAAAGAGAACTGAAAAATAATTTTCATTAAGAGTTTCCTCCGCGGTGCATAAACGTGGTTAACTCTCTGAATTGTCGACCTCAGACGTAATTCATAGTCACATGATCGCTAATTTCAGGTTGTCATTCAAAAAGAAAGAGAGCTTCGCAACACTGTTTTTCATAAAGAGGTTCATTTATGAGCATGTAATGATGAGCACTAGAAAGTTTTATGTTGTGTTTTATTAATGAGGTCGCTCTTTGTACGGTGCTGGCAAAGAAAAATTCGAAATTTTACTGCCAAGATACTTTACTTTTTAATGTTGCCATGTATGACGTAGAGGCTTTACTAAATAAAATCCAATAGAAATATGGCAAGGAATGTCTTCATTTATGAGTAGCATAATTTCCTGATGAGCCACGTAACTATAATGAGATGGCTTAACGCAGGTTTATTCTTGCCTCCAGGAAGCGTCGTAAAATTCATGGGACATGAAAAGTGCAGATTAAAATGATAATTTTTTTATTTTTCGTTGTCTCTGTCTCTGTGATCAAACTTTATGAAGGTTACACACTTTCTCACAACTATACTAGAAGAAATGTCAGTATTCTTAATTTATATACAGTAGTCCATTATTGACACGAATTGTTCCCCACTTTCTTTATTATAAAATAAAACGTGTTACTTAGAATCTATAGTTAGATCTACTATTTCTTCATTTAGTCTTGCATTACATATTCATTTTGCCCTGTACGCAATAAGTATCAGTGTAGCTCTGCTGATACTTTCCTACTTTTCTAAATAGATATGGATTTGGTACCCTTCTTTATATACACCTATACCTTTCATTATTTTTTAAAATAAAAAACGTTCTCTAAAATTGTTTACTGTAAATTCTGGCGTGAAGGAAATTTCTTCTTAATACGTGAATTTCACCGTGGCTTGAGGTGCGGTTCATAATGAATTTGATTTGAGTATTTTGGTGTGAGATCAGCTCTGCTTTACGGATAAACTTCCGGCGCTTGTTGCAGTCGCAGCAGCGCTTGTTCAACACATCGAGGAGCATAGAAAAGGAAAGGCAAGAATTTTCGCCCGTAGATACTAATTTATTGGATTTCCATCAAAGATGTGTACAACAGAGTGTGATTTTTATTCGGAGAAGACGTCACCATGGAACATATTAACAAAGATAAAACTGATGCCTCGTAAAATTTGATATTTATTCAATCACCCTCATAAATTGAGTTGTTCATTAGTTAACTAATGTAGCCCTGTTCTTACGATTTTTTTCATTAGTCAATTGCTTCATTTGCTTCATTTGATAGAAACAGTCATATGCGCAAACTGTGGGAATTCTGAAGATTTTTGTGTGTTTATAAATGAAAAATATTTATTATTATGTATACCTACATATTCCGCCCACAATTTGTGATTTTATATTATAGACAATAGCACTTTCAGTTAGACGAAAATTTTCAATCTCTTCTGGTTAACTTAACCAAATAAAAGTTACTTCACAAGACTCGATACAGAAACAGGAAAAAATTACAACCTGCCTTTTTTAAGTTCTACAGACATTAAATTTACTACGACTTTATTGCTTGGGTACAGTTGTTACAGTTTAAAATTAAGTTGCATGCAGTCCTTCACTAGTACAGGTCTAGTATGTCAAGTACGAGTCAAGAATGAGTGGTACGGGTAAAGTATAACTAGTACGCGTCAACTGTGACTAGTATCCGCCAAGTGTGACTAGAAAGGGTCAGGTGTAACTATAATTTTATAGTACGGGTCAAGTGGGATTAGTATGGGTCAAGTTTAATTAGTACAGGTCAAGTGGGACTAGTATGGGTCAAAATGACGTTTTTTTATGGTAGAATATTTATTTGTGAAGAATGTCTTTCGCTAGATTGCTAAAATCAAAAATTAAAATGTTTGTCTAAGTGAGGAAGTAGCCATCTGACAACTGATAAGAATATTTCCTTGTTTTATTCATTAGTCTTTTAAAACCTTCCATCGGCATCAGCATTTCATTATTTAAAACAGTGATGAAAAGTTTTCCCTATGTATAGTTCATATTAGAATAGAATACATAGAATAGAATAGAATAAGGCAATAGGAACGAACGGTTGGCCCATTCTTGGTTCAATACCGAAGTCCCATGCCGTCTAAAAGTAAATCCATCAGTCATGCACGTACACCTTAACCACGTAAGTCAATTTAGTCGTGTGCACACATGTCACTCACGCACAGGCGTTTATGTCACGAGCATTTATCTCAATCATACATTAACCTCAAGGAGTTAGGGACATAGTTAGTAGGATGTAGTACTGGGGGGTTCGTAGTCCAAAATTTATCGAGACGATTTTTGAATGTGTTCACAGTGCCAGCAGAAACTATGTTTTCTGGCAGCTGGTTCCAAGTTGCGGCAATTTTAACGGGAAAAAAGTTCATAGCTTGAGATGTCTTGAAGTTTCTCAGTAATAGTTTTTGACCGTTATTTCTGGTTCTTACGTTACCGTCTCTTTCGAAGAGCCCTTCCATGGTAACATTGTTGAGGCCATTTAGATACTTAAAGGTCTCAATAAGTTGTCCCCGCAGTCTTCTTTGTTCTAGGGATATAAGTTCAAGGCGTTGAAGACGTCTTTCGTAGCTGAGATTGCGGAGTTCTGGAATCATCTTCGTTGCTTTCCGTTGTATTTTTTCTATTTTATTAATATCTTTTCGTAAGGTAGGAGACCAGAGTTGCACTGCATATTCTAAATGAGGCCGGACTAGCGCTTTATAGAGCGGTAATATTATGTTCTTTGACTTGTATTCAAAGTTTCGTGCAATGAAACCAAGAATCCTGCTCGCATTTTTGACGCTTTTTTCCACTTGTTTGTCATGTTTGAGATTTTCAGTGACAATGACACCTAGATCTCTTTGTTGCTGGACTGTTTCAATAGGTATGTTATACATCGTGTGTTGGAAATGCCGGTTATTTGCACCAACGTGCATTACTGAACATTTTTCAATGTTGAAGCTCATTTGCCAGGTTTCAGTCCATTGTAGAAGACGGTTGAGGTCTGATTGGATAGTTGCTCTGTCCCTTTCGGTGAATGCTCTGTGACAGAGTTTCGTGTCATCGGCGAATTTGTTGATTTTACTGATGATTCCGACATAATTAATTCCGACAAATTATTATGATTAGGTGTCATATCAGTACTTGGCAATTTCATTATTTTTACGCAGGTTTTTATACCCTGCGCTTATGATAAGAGTTAAGGGTTTTTTGAAAAAATTATGATCTACTTTACTTAGAAACAATTTATTACTAAACTATTTACTTATAATTATAACAGTCAAGATAATCTTCTCATCCCAGTTTTGGGCTCCTCAATATCTACTGGATTTGATTAATTTCTGCCCACGTTTTATCCTTTTAACGTACGACTACAGGGCTCTTGTTTTTGGATTGGTGTTGTGGTGCAACATTCGTGCGCCTCATTTCTGTCGACACTGACACAATTCCTGCGAGTTCCAACAACCGAGCTTGAGGGCGACCAATTTTCTGGGTGATCTTCGACCTGTGGTCTCGGAGTCGCGTCCACCATCGTAGGATATATTGCCTTAGCAACTCAATCAGAGCCATGTTTGTTCTTTCTTTTATGGCTGCTGAGCTAATTTTGTCTGTTGCAAACTAGCGACGGTCTTTGTAATAAGTCTACAATCATTTGTTTTGCATTACACAGGCCTAAGAACTGTTTACGCAGAAGGAGTTATCGGCTAGGAAAAACTGGAAAATATCCCGACCGTATAAAATATTTATATAATTCATTGTTTGGCAAATACGTCTCTTGTTATCCGGTCTTGTGTAACACTTTTCTTACTTGCATTGGTCAAAAATTAAACGACTGGTATGTAAAATTTGGTAAACCAATTTCATAATCTCGACAGCAATACAGTGAAAATTCTACGGAGTTTTGCCCACAGAGTTTACTCTCTTGCAGGTACAATGACCTCACAGGGATTCATTTATTCATATATAGGCATAGTTTAATTCAGGTAAAGACTTTTCTACTAATTGAGGCTTGTATGTAATCATAATTTGTTGCTTCCTCAATGTTGGCCTATGGAGGATGTATGTGCATTTTCATCCTAACTCTGTATTCATCAGCAGAAACTCCGTGCGTTTGTGCTCCATCATGTCTCATAAAACTGAGTTCGTAAGTTTAACAGGAGAATTTGACCTGGCACGATGACTCGTGTAAATTTTCTGGAAATTAAGCGATAAAATTTGCACGCCATTGTTAAACATTCATTCAAATCCATGAGATTCTCTGGTGGATCAAGAAAAACACAGCAACGCATCGAAGGAAGAGATAAACGTATCATACACTGTTTTTTGTGCTGCAAAAATTTTCACACTTTTAAATAACAGCATTGGAGGTATCACCTGCTGTTAATGTTTAGTAGTCATTTATTATATTTTGAATATTATTCGGAAAAATTATTTTTAAATGGGTTGAAGCTTTAAACACCTTGATTTCCTGACAGGAATTAAATATTAAATTGGTCAAAAAAGTCACGAGGAGTCTTTTTATTATTGAAGGGACCTGTTTCTTCGCTTTTCACAATGCTGGGTAATCTATTAATAAAGTTACGCACGATGTGCATCAAAATACATTCGCATATTTGTACATTGTCTTCGAGATAAAATTGCTAAAAATAGAGGAGACAGACTTTTAACAAGGTGTCATTTAATTTTCAGTCGGAATCTTGTCGCCCAATTTCTCTTCAAACACCATGGACCAATAGTAATGTAAAAAATACATAAAATATTAATAGTTAAATAAGAAATGAAAGGTTTTTTTTATTTTAAATACCTACTTTTTTCAGCTATTGGTTTTAACTGAGTTAACAGCCTAATCCAAAACTAAAATATGCGAGCAATTTGGGTTAGCAAAACATTTCTGTAGCTAAAATTGCAAGCAAGTTACATAATACAAAACTCTTTGACATAGAAAAAGCATTGAAAATTATTTTGCTAGGAGCTATGACAAATGTGAACACAGGGACAATACAAACAAGATTCAAAATCGCTAAAATTCCATCGAACTTCTGCTGAAGAATGAGTTTATCTCACCATTTCGTGTGGCTAGAAGGTGTTGTCGCAGATATTATTATCGTTCTCCTGTTCTTCATATACTTTACACGGGCTGCTCAACCTGAACCACCGAAAAAATGTTTGGTAAAAATGAAGATGCTGACATTTCAAGAACTCTATTTTGAAGTAGTAGTATAACAAACGTTCAATCATGGAATGGATCTCAGTTTACGCGCTATTTGTAGGCTGGGTTCACTGCAAGCGTGGAATAGCCGTTATAAAATGTATTTGTTCTTTACCCTTATAGCGAAATGCAAGAAAAATGATCGGGTTCTCGTCTAGCATGCAAGTGGAGGTTTCATTGTGATAACGACCACGAACACATGTCGAAAATAGAGGCTGCTTGAATGCAGTCATATTCTATGTTACAAGAATATACTGCACCTCGTTTCAATCTTATTTAACATTCGTTAGAAAATAAAAAACTTGAGTTAGTGAGGACCATCATAAAATCCTAGCAACGGCAAACAAAAATACGAAGAAACTCTATCGAATCGTTACACTAGGTTGTGGTAAATGCGGTACATGTAAAAGCGTATAATGACAAGCTAAAGATCATATGCATACGATAACAGTGAATAATACCGAGTAATTTTACTTTAAAATGCTTTTGATTTTCTTTTCTCCACCCGAAATAATTCTGATTTTATCGTTCAAAAGCTACAAAATTACTACGTGTATGTGTGTATAGTCACAATTTCTAGCATTATTATGTTATAGTGAAAAATTTACAGTTTGAGCGTAGTTGAAGAACGAAACTCATACTTTGGAGACTGCAGCGTCCTCTAACTTCGAAAAACAGCGAAGAATTAAATTTTTCATTTCTTTTTCCCTATCCCCATGTTAAAAACTAGTGAAAATTTTCTCTTTTTACATTGTGAATGATTGATCTTGATTATTTCATGTTTATTTAATGATTGCCAATCGTTCTCGCTGAAACTTGGTATAAACTTGTAGAAAAATATAATTATTTTTTCTTTTGTTTGCAGGACAGTGAGCTGTAAAATGAAGCCCATCCTCGGTTGACATCATCAAGGGCTCATTCTGCACAGTTAACAATGGCAAAAATTTTGAAATGAATTTTTAATGCGTCAGTTGCTTCTCATACTCAACACGAAACTACGCTTGGTTGTTGCTTAGGTCTCCAAATCAGTATATTTACCTCGAACTGTGAGCAAGCATTTATTATTAACTTAAGGCTCGGCTGATTCAACAGTTGGAAATTATATGATCAGGATTATATATACATAATTGACGATAATACTTTCAGATAATCCTAAACATAAAGATCTAATTTAGGAATGAGAGAAGAGAGGCCAGACCACAGATTGGAAGGAGTTAGGTAACGTCTGTAGCCCTGCAAGCGGGCCAGAGAGAGACAGCGGGTAGCACGGTGCCAGCCACAGCCAGTGGCACCGAGCTGCCCGCCGCCGGGGTGGTGCAATCATCCCTGAACAGCGGCACTGATTTCGCCGCCAGGTTTGGCTGGGGGAGGAGGTGGTTCTTCAAGAAAGTGAGTGAGGAGAATACGGGCGAAGCAGATTCACCAGCTACGAAGAGCCCAACGAAAAAGCTTCCGAAGGAACGAACAGTTGGACTTCCATCATCAGAAAGCGCGCCCCCTATCAGAAGGCACCCGTTTGTTCGACGAGCTGCCACTGAGCCAAATGTGATTGTCTACAACAGCAACCGCCGCAGATCCAGTCTCGGTAGGTCTACTGAATCATGGAGTTTGAGTTTTAGTGTGTCTCCGGTTCAATAAATGTTATAGTTCTATGAAACTCGCAACGTAGGTTCACGATTCATTAGCAAAGAAATGTATTCTTTGCCATGAATTTCCCCTAGAAACCAAGAAATAAGTATAAAATTACAATTATTTTTCGTCATTAAAAAGAAATTACCACCCTCATTCTTAATGTGAGATTTTTTTAAAAAAATGCCCATGTATGATACTCTTGTTCTATACCTACCGAGTTGCCTATTTTTTTGTAAGCACCCACACCATTTTTAATTACTTCGCAGTCAAACTTTGGATTGGTAAATAAATTAAAATAAGGAAAATTAATATTCATTTAAACCAACATGAAGTATGCTGAATGGCCGTGATGAGTTTGAGCAAAATGAAGTATGATTGTCGTTCTAGAGCAAAGTCTTCATCTGAGTAAAAATATCATATTCATTTATAGTATTACTCGGGTAAAATTAAATGCCAAACAACCCATCTTGTTATATTATTTTCAAATGTAATCTCAATACCAGCGCCATCGAATTTGAACCTATAATATCTTGTTCTTATTTCCGCGTAAATGACTTGCTGCATCGGAATCCATTACGAACTGAAAGACTGAGGCACAAATTTTATGAGCTCATCAATTCGAGTGTAAGATTAATCTGCTTTTTTAAACATATGACATCTTAGGATTCTAACAGAAAAAGATACAAGAAGTCATTAAAATATTTTAAGGATGAGAATAAGCTATTCATAGAAATATCTATTGTCTATCACTCTTTCATACCCTGATGCTAGAAGATGCGTTTCGTTGGTTCTGAAATTGACTCAGTGGGCAATAGGAGGTTCTCTTAAAGCGAGTTTCACTTTTATGTATTGATGATATTGCGGTCGTGAAAAATACACTTCGTTTGCTAAACTGCCAAAAATTTTCTCATTGAGATCTTCATCACAGACAAAGAAACTGATTCCCCTTTGCATCGACAGCGGGTTTTAGTTAATGCGTGTCCATTCCAGGCGTATGAATAAAATACCGTACTACCATATCACGTAAAATTAATATTTTTCTGGAAAGCCGTTTCTCGGACAGCATTTATGTTTTGAGCCTTTCTTCTTCCGAATTGATGGATTGCTGAAAACATGTCAGAGGCTTTTCTTAAGCGAATACAACTACAACAGCTTACCGACATCAATCTTGAGTGAAAGCCTAGAAATAGAAATCTACTATCATGACATAATTAGTTCACATATATTTCAACACAAGCGCTACACAACGAACCTGATGGTAAATAAGATTCAAGAAGAATTTCAACAAGTTATTCAAAAGAAAAGAGTAAAAGAAGCAAGTGCATGAAATGTTTCTTGGCGAAAAAAAATTAGTTGTCTTTGCTACTCCTTCAAATCTTTTTAGACTGTGGCGGAATGTGTTCACATTTCGAAGCTACAACGTATTCTGCAAATGATTCAAAACAACATATTAAATATATGAAATACAGGAGCTCTGACCGAATTTCTGCACTCGCATTCCACGATATGAAAAGGTGAAATTTGATCATTATTCATTTATGTTTGTGCCCCTTATTATACTGTTGCCCTTACCTACTACCAAATGACTGCATTAGTAAGCGCTCATGTATGAACAACAATAGAATATTGATGTTTTTTTTTGTTTACAACCCTTCAGTCTGGTTCTAGAGTATTAGACAACACCGCATGTTTTCCATTTTCACATCTACTAGTTTTGCAGGCAAATAAGCATTAGAAAAATCCCACGATGACACACTGTGAGGGTTACCGATAGCTAACCAGAGTGACTGTTGAGTTCTGTGTAGCTGAACTTGCTAAGTAAGATCATCCTGGCCCCATCCATCCCTTGCTCCGCCCTCACCCAGGCCTCAGTGGACTCCCTGCTTCGGCAACCATCGTAGAAGAGGACGAGGAAGAAACGGCTCTACTTGAGCAATGGGAATCCAATTCCAGGTGACAGCAAATGTTGCTGCACGCAGGCATCTGCTAAAGGGGTTCCCTCCTGTCCGCTGTCCTTCCCTAAAACACTCTTAATATTTCCATTCTTAACCCGCTTTCTTGTCCTAACTTTCTGCCAGGTCACTTGTTGCAGTTATTTGCTTTGTTATTTGTGCCTGAGTGTTCTGGTTCATGTTTATTCTTGTTTATATCCTACATCCACCCTTTTTTGACGCACTCTAATTTGTACTGCTCATACAGGCTTGCTTTAAAATGAAAGAATTTTAATTCTACAAGAAAATTGATTAATGTTTTGGTAAATGTTCGTATTTTTCTTATGGATACAACTTACGAGAAATAACATATGCTCGTGATCCATTGAAAAATAACATGATGAGTCAAGTGGTGACTCAGAAAATGTACTTTTTATCTGTGCAGGAAAATGGTGGCATGGGACTTATGATGGAGTAAATTTTGGTAATATGAGACAAAGAATAAAAAAACCTTCATAAGCTAACTAGGGAGAGTTTTGGTTATGGTTGTATGGGATTAAAGGTAAATTCCTCTCTTCTTTCATTGTTTATACTGCGCACGTAGCTCTATTGGCACAGAAAATTTTTGAATCTATCTCACTATCATTTTTTTAATTTAATCCTCTTATATTATTTTATATTATTTTTAGGCCTCAGGGTTCTCACGGTTTTGGTAACTAAATTTTTGATCCAATTTCCTGTTCTTCCGCTGAACCTGTTAGGTGATCTCTTTCTTTCCATCATTAATATTAGCTGGAATAACTTATGAAGACTAGAGTGGAAGGTCTGGTGACTGAATGTTACTAAAGAGTGTGTCGTGAGTGAGGTGATAAAATTTTATGTTTTAAAAAGCTCCGTTTAATTCATGCAGGAATGCCTGGTGTTTTGCTTGAACTTTGTTCCTTATATACTACATTAACTTTTATTTTCTGTGACCTAAACTGCATTATCGACCAAAGTAATCGACCTTGTAATGCCAGTAATGATTTTTTCTCTTATAAAAACAAAGACCATACACAGAACAGCCTACACAACAAACGATAATTGTACGAAATAAAAAATATACATTTAAAAACCATGCTTCTGTCTTAAAATTCTCTTTAATATGTTATGTGAAGCCATATAGATGTCTAAAATCTTGCATGTGTTAACTCCATTGTCTGTATTGCAGCTTGTACGAGCAATGAGAGCTATTTTATGTAAGCAGTTTTTCGAATGCGTATTAACGCCTCCTGAGAAAATGTTTCGAATAAGATAAATGTGCTTCCTAAATATGCATACGAAACTACATTTTAGAAATATCGATCGAAACTTCTTTTTTTACTACCAATTTTTCTAAAATACTATGGTTAAATTTCACTATTAACGATATTATTTTATAATTTCAACCTATGCCGTTAATAACGACATTACTCTAACGGTGTACCTTCTTTTCTTTCATCAGAACCATGTCCGTGATCTGTTTCGTGTGCAACTTGCCGATCCTGAGCCATCAGGTCGGGCTCCTCTGGGAAGGCGGCAATGGCTGGGATGACATTCAGAGCGATGACTCGACGCCCAGAGCTACAAGAACTGGGCGTCGTGATTCTTCGGCCCAGATTACGACCATCGACCCTCCGACAGAAGTCCAAGAAACTTCGCCTCCGACTTCGAGGCGAAGGAGGTCCTCCATCGCTCAATTAACTGATATTTTGAGAGACTGGGGACGTAGAGACACTGAGAACCGATCAACTGGAACCTCAACCTCGACCAGTAGTCTTATTCGTCGTGAGAGCAGGGACAGCAGGGTACACAGGGACTCGTTGGCGGAGATCGCTAAGTCGCTCCCATGGGGGAGTCGGCGTGATTCAGCTGCCACTGAGGTACCGAAAATAAAAATGAGAAGAGAGTCGTCTACGGAGAGCAGAAAACGAAGACAAAGTGGCACAGATATAAAGAACGATATTGCAAAGTTATTTACAAAGCGAGAGAGCGTTGGAGAAATTATTCGACGCAGAAGGGATTCGATTGAACAAGAGAGGAAAGAACGTCGAGATTCAACAACTCAAGTCTATTCCAGATATGCACGGAGATTTGAAAAAAATATTTCTCCAGAAATTACTTCTCCTAGAGTTATTTCTCCTGAGCTGAAGGAAAAAGATTTGATTCCCCGTACAACTATGGTGATAACTCAAGCTTCCGCTGAATCAGGAGTCTCTCTGGTCTCTCAACTTTCTGGCTCCGCACCTGATGGGGCAGAACCTTCTACTTCCGCTGAGCCTCGTTCACCCATGACATCACCGGTACCTACATCTCCAACACCAACTTGGGGTCGACGAGACTCACAGATGTCAAGAGGAAGAAGAGACTCCCGTCCTCAAGCATCTCCCGAGCGAGGATCGGCCAGAGGAAGTAGAGAACCGTCTCCAAAATATCGCAGTCTCAGACGCCAGTCTACTGCAATAGAAGAAGGCCCTATTCAGTGTCCGAGGCGAGATTCCAGGCCTTATTTACTTCCTGATGCCTCTGAACCTTCCGATGGTCTACCTCGCAAGTATAGGCGTGATTCATTATCTCCAGATTCTGCGGCAGCTGAAAATGTTCCTTTCAGCAGAAAAACTCGGAGGGACTCGCGACCACGGCTATCCCCAGAACCAAGTGATGGGAATTCACGAGAAACTTCTCCTCGCACCAATTTGAGGAGACAATCTACTACTGCTATTGAATATGCTGGTCGAGGCAGACGATCTTCTCGATCACCACGATCTCCTGATTCGTCATCCACGTGCTCATCTAGGGAACACTCCCCGAAAGAACGACGTTTACGAAGACAATCGACTACAGAAGAAATCCTAAAATCAACTGGATTTCGGAGGCAGTCTACCACTGAAGACATTATGAGAGCTCGCAACTTTAGAAGACAGAGCACTCAAAGCGAAGAAATGTCTAAAACTCGCGGACGTCGTGATTCGTGCGCCCAGATAACTGACGGTACTTTAGCGACCATGACAATCGAGACTTCGTGTGCATTTTTCGACACATCGACCCAGACAGGTGAGTTTAATGTGCAACAACATGTCTATTTAGGGCATGCATTTTAAGAGTCTATAACTAATTTATATTCGTTTTCAGTGATATCTATGTATATTGTACTACCACACCTCCAACACACCAGTGATATGAATACAACTTGGAACCAGCTGCGAGAAAACATCGTGTCTGCCGGTACTGTGAACACATTAAAAAATTGTCTCGGCAAATACTGGATAATAAATCCCCCAGTATTATACCGAACTAATTCTAAATCCCTAACTCTTGGGGCCTGTGTCTGATTGCAGCACATGTGCGTGACTGAAATGCCTGTGCGTGAGTAAAGTGGCGAGTGCGCAGCGGAAATGACCTGCGTGATTCAGGTGTATGTGCGTGATTGATGTCGTCGCGTTAGACGGCATGAGACTTGGGTAGCATCTCAAAAATGAACCAAACCTTTCGTTCGAGTGCCTTATTCTATTTTTTTCTGCTACAATACTCAATATCTCTGAGTATTCTACTATAATACTCAATATATCTGAGTATTCTGCTACAATACTCAATATCTCTGAGTATTCTACCACAATACTCAATATGACTCAATATCTCATTCAGTTTTGTGTTCAACCCTTCATATAGGTTCAGGTCGCTACGTAAAGTGAAACTGTTTTCAAATGAATTTCTTTCTCGATATGATTAAGGCTGAACCGATATTGCTTAAACGAGCTCGTAGTTATCAAATGAAAATGTACAGCCTACTCAAGGGTACAAATAGGCCTTCTCAGCCTACTTGTTTCTAAGTTCACTATTCAGAAATGCTCTTCCTAGCATAAAGTTTGGTTATTTTAAGAGAATGCCATCACTGGTTTCCAAAACGTTTATGATTGAAACTAGACAGAACAGAGTATAAATTAAACATGGATTACAAATGTGAAGTTTAACCAGCATGTGTTATGGATCACATGCTAAAAATAAAAGGGATACTGGTAAGACGTTTATTTAAACTCGGTAGAAGAATGTGGGATTTTTCATGTTGTAAGTGTACGACACCATTAGCTTTTCCATTTTTCAGATCAACATAGGAGAAAGTACATAAATTCACAAACTGCAGGAGCTAAAAGTGTTTCAAGGACTTTCGTGAGGACGTAATTTGTGTGTAAAGATGTGGACTTTACTTCATGGATCGTACGTCAATTCGTCTTGTACGAAGTACCGGGGCTTGTTTTCGTTTTTCCTAACTTGTTCTTGGTGACTGTATTTTGTAAAATAATGAATTCTAAAATATTTTATGCTAACGTAGAGTCGCTTATTTTGAATTCTGTTTCATGACTGGTTTCCCGGCACTACTGACGCGAAGTTGAATGGGGCTAGAGCGGAATTAAGTTAAAATTAAACATTCGTACACATGAGACCATATTTTGTTAAGTTTCCGTTAACGAAAGATACGACTGAAAATGTGTTTTAATAACTAATTTGAAAGTACGAATCTCGAGACGCTTCAACTTCTTACGGAAAAACGTTAACTGTTTTTAAACAATCTAGAGTGGCATGCATGAGCTGTTAAAATATATGTTTAATTGTTGATAAATCTCTCAGTTTTTAACTTCTTTCTTTTCTTTCAGACGTGTAGACTTTTAAGAAATTGATTCCTTACTTTCTTACGTATTTTTTTCACTTGAACTGATGCAGTTCGAGTGGCGTCAATTTTAGATTGTGATGGAATTCAACTTCAGTGAACTACAAACATTATCATCTTAGAATTAGCAGCTAACAGATTTTTCTTTCATAAAATACGATATTTTTGAATTTGTACTTCAATTTTTTACAAAATGGGGTAAAATCTGCTGTATGCCTTAACTCAAAAGCGATTTTAAAGTGCACTAAAGACACCACATCTAGTAATCGAAATCATTTGAACTTTAGAACTTTGACTAACACTCTCTGAAAACTTTTCCTATATTTTGTGTATGTTAAAAATTGCTTCTCTTGTTTTTAAAAGCTTTCTCCATAAACAATTTCAACAAGATGTAAACTGTCGCTCATGTGTTTGCTCTGATACTGAAAATAAAACTTAGATATTGCTCTTTTCTCGTTCTTAACTTTCATTCAAAGTTAATGTGAGAAATGTGATCGTAATACCGAGTTGCTTCATTGGAATTTGGCGAGTATAAGAATTTATCAAAATTTTATTAACAAAGCTGTGATACTGACATCCTGATCGTGATTTTCCAACGTCAATCATGAACTAAGACGACCACTTCAATAGCCTAATATTCATCGCTGTTGAGTTTGCTATTACACCAGCAGGCTTTATGGTAGCACAAAAGTTCATCATAAACTTCAATACTCCAGGACCATGGTTTATTTATAAATTTGGTTGCCGATAGTATTAAAGCCTACATGTACAGCATACGCAATGCTTGAACTGAATTACAGGTATGATATCTCTATACATTGCTTATAAACGCAATGCATCTACATATAACCTACAGATGTAACGTTGTCAGGACAATATATTCAGATATTATGGAAAACAAACATAATTTAAAAATATAATACATGAATCCAATAAACAACCTCACCATATTTCTATGAAGCAATAGGTCCCAATAAAAAATTGAAACGGCTGTCTGTGAATGTATGGTAAGAAATATTTCTAACGCTTGTTCTTGTTTCTGTTTTGTTCGATCGGTGTGGATTGCTTCGACATCTTCCCTCTCTTCGCTAATCAGGAAATGAACGCTCAAAATCAAGTAAGTTTTTTTTAACAGGCTATTTTTCAAATGATTTTTGATACTAATGTATTTTTCCTAAATTTTGTCCAGGTCAATTAATGAGCATTGTTCCTTGTGTGTTGCTAAATGTTGTTTTGCTTACAGGGACTGCAGACGAGCCATATGTATGTATATGCTGAGTGGCGTTCAAAATATGAAAACCCTTTCCTAGACTATCTTTATTGTGATTGATCGCAATTTTTATTAGTCAGATATCAATTGAAACTGCAATACTTGTGAAACTATTGGTGGAATTTTAGACAAGAAGAAAAGGCTTATAGAGCTCTTGATTTTGTTGACGCCTCTTTGACGATGTAAACGTTGTACGTAATCTTTATGAAATTAATTTTTTTCGGGTTCTCCTTTAGTTCATGAAGCACTCTAAATACTTTATTTTGCTAATTTTTAAATTAAACACAATCCCTTATTGTTCATTTCACCAGTTTTAAATAGTAAGTTAAAGCTTCTGTGTTAGGCATAAAAACAGGCTATGTTTTTACTTCTAAACGGTCAACCTTGATTTTTCATAATTTTTTCAAATGTGTAGAATAAATTATTCTTGAATGACCAGTAATCCACGAATATCAATAACCTTAGTAATGTTAATATGATGAATTATTTATTGATTTATTCGTTTTATTTGATTTAATAAACCATTGATGTAATATTTCTGTTATTTCATGTCGTGAGAAAACATATTTATGATAACATTTTTTCACCAGCGAAAACTTTCAAGATTTGATTCCTTTTATCAAATTTAGATATTATTCATATGATATTCTCGTTTTTACAGAAAATTTGTCGGCAGTTAGCGCCGTAGAAATTAAACAAACACCTTCTTGTAAAAGTTGCTTTCATTCATTGGTATTGTATTCATCATTGACAAAGAAATAGGGATGTGAAGACTAATCAAAATAAAAAAATCTAAACATCTCAAGTAACCAAATTTTTTTTGAGCTCGTACTGGTTCAAAGCTTCGTTTTGAGAATATTATTCGTTTAAAGTTTCATGAATGTTTGCATTTCGAAGGAAATTTTTTTCTTTAAATTGTATTTTCACAGACACCCAAATCAAGTTCGTCTATTGCAGGAGTAAGACAACTAGTTAAAAAGCTTCACGATATTTCGCTGACAAATTGCTTTAGTCAAAGGCTAAATCAACAAGGGAAATTAGCCACTATTTTTTTGCAGTTCAAGTGTTTTTTAACCATAAGCAATTGTGATTTTTATGTCTTGCTTTTGTGGGAAAAAATACATTATTTTGAAAATCATTCAAGCGTTCTATTAGGCACGCAATAATTGATCATTTTTGTCTTTATTTGCTGCCAAGTTGAAAAGTCATTGAAACAATCATTGAATTGCATATAGTACTTCCTGAACCCAACACTATCGATTGACAGATTTACAATCACGCAAATAAAAATAAATTTCTTCTGATCATATCATGCCTGTCTAGCGCATCGGTCTAAAAATGGTCATTGACTTCCTAAGAATTCAGTTTGATTTTTACTTTAGCATCGCTAAAATAAAAATTCCGGTTCACCAATACTTGAGCTGCAGTTCCAGTATAAAGTCACTCTGAGAATACCTGTAAATCATGTCCAGTATAAAGTCACTCTGAGAATACCTGTAAATCATGTCCAGTATGAAGTCACTCTGAGAATACCTGTAAATCATGTCCAGTATGAAGTCACTCTGAGAATACCTGTAAATCATGTCCAGTATAAAGTCACTCTGAGAATACCTGTAAATCATGCAAGATAAAATAAATGAAGCAAAATTCACAGGCGCTGAGATTCACCAAATAATTAAAACTCTGGCCATTCGTTTGAATATTCAAGGTGTGTTACTGTAAAGAAAATTAGCCTCCTTATTATTGTAATATAAAGTATATTTGCATCGGAATTATCAGTAGTTTTCCTAGTTTTATGATAACTTTTTGGAATATTTCTGTCACCATAGGCTTAGGATAGGATAGGGGGTACGCCATCAAGTAGTGCGTCATCAAGTAGTACGCCATCAAGTAGTACGTCAATAAGTAGTACGCCATCAAGTTACCTACTTGAAATTATTTTATGAATATATTTGAGCTAAAACGTCATGTTGTATTAAAAGCAATTATGTTAATTCATTTAAACCCAAACGCTTTCCACAGATACTCGTATTACTACTTTTTGTTTCACTTATAGACACATTCCCCAACGGCAAGTAAACTTCCTTCTTGCTTTGTTATTTTCGGTTTCCCTTTTTCAATATCCGGGAGCACAGAAATGTCACCTCCTGTTTCTCTTCCTTGTTCATCTTTGAAATAAAAATAAATATGAAGTAATTCCTAACTTTCTCGCTGTCTCTTTCCCATATCATCTGCATGCTTTTAAGGCCTAAAGTGAGGGTATTTAGGCCTTTTTATATTTAGTTGTCATAAGGAAAGCTTGCAATAGATTCTTGTGGGACCATGGCTCCTCTTAGAGCATACGATATCAAAATAATTCAATTACAATATAATCTAAAATTCACTTGTTGGATGACATTAGGAATTTTGAAAATTGGACTTTCTGTGAGTGTAGTGGGCACAAACACTCATGCAGTTTCTTCTTTCAATGTCATAAAATGAAGTAGACCACTAATTTTGTTTTCTAAGCATGGCTTCATTTGTTTTAATGTGCATGTCGCTGTTGGATAAAAACCTGTACATGTTTCATTTTTTAGTATAATTGACTTTGTTCGGATTTGAGTTACATATTTATTGACTTGGGGTCGAGTTTTAGAACTAAATTTGCATGAAACAAAGAAAAATAATTCACAGATGCAATACGGCTCCGAGAATTCGTCACACAGGTTCGAGTATAATTCAGTTATTTCGGCTCGCCGCACTATCGGTAAAATATATTCAATGAACTCCATTTACTCGGTACAAAATTAAAACATTCACTATTTCAAACTTTATTTTCAAACGCTGCAATTTAATCAACCTTAATTAACAACATGTTTGTGAAATTATAATTAAACCAAAGAAAACAACCATATCTTTCTCCAGTTATTCAGGTTGAATTAATTTATTCCGTATCAATTTGTCTTTTAATAGACATCATGGAGTATAAATGCAATACATTTTTGACGTATTTTAAAATGCAATTCTAGCACACATTTGCTAGATGGATGTGGCACGTCAGCGCTGTCGTCGTTATTGCCCGTCACTCCACTCATCGTTTGCTCTTGGCGGTTGGATGTTATAAAATTGATGAATTCGATAATACTTTACAATAATGAATAGTTTCTTATTTTGAATTCTGTCTCATGACAGGCTTTCTGGCACTACTCCCACGAAACGTCACGCAGAGACGCGAAAAAGTGTAAACATGGTTAATTTCGCGAACATTTTGAGGAAGTAATAATGAACAATTACATGCTCTGAAAAATAAGCACGTCGTTGGGTATTATTTTCAAATTTTTCCAGCATCGATTAATTTTTTGAATAGATCCAGAAATATTTTTATAATCCATAATTTGTTTAGCTTTGTGCTACAGCTCCAAGCGTAGATAGTGAAGTGCAACAGTCATACGTAAATATTATCTAAAATTAGACGTATTCGAGGGAATGAATAAATTTGCCCGAAATATTCATGAATATTCTGTTATACAATGTGTACTATGTGGTACAATAGAGCAGCACTGCGTTCTTTTAGCCCTTGATGTTTTTTTCTATAGGCTAAAAAAAGTAATCTCTGTAGGTATAAGTGAAAAGATGATTGAAACTTTATGAAATTTGTTATTGATTGAATAAAATACATAAACAACTGATAGTTGGTAGTCCAGAAACCCGCCTTGTTTACATAAAGAAATGATACTATTATTTTCATTGTATGGTGAAAATTTGCAGCCCTTGTTATTATAAAATTCCACTTTGAACATCAGTCAAATCTTTGGCAATGAAACTATCATAATATGTAACCACCTTCTCCCATTAAGTTTTAATTAATGATTTAAATCCCCTCCTGTATGTCCTGTTTAGTTCATAAAAATGTTCATTATATGTTTTAGTGATGTATGCAAGGATGAAAGAGATGGATTTTGTTTTATTGATGTGGTTAAAAGTTTGCTACCTTCTGCTCTGAATTCTTTTTGTGGGCAACGATCCCACCTCCTAATATATTATAGGTTTCCCTCTGAAGCATTATATTATTAGGGCAGAAAGGAGAAACACCGCAATCACACTGCAAATATATGAGACTTCGTGTGCGGTGGAAAAATTGTCCTGGCTGGATTCAGAGGCTACAGATGGGCGATAAATCTACGGAGTTTCTCCACCACAGTTCATTATCATGACCCTCTCCGAAAACAGCAACTCTCAGAATACAAAATGATTTAAAAATCTTCTATTTAACTAAGAAAATATTTTCTTGAGCTCGTGTATTTTAATGCCAGGTGCAATTTGTTTCGACACAGGCATCTTTTTTGAGTGAGAGGTCCCGTAAATAGGATTTTTCTTCGCCATAGAAAACATTCAAAGGAGAAAACCTTTTATTGGTAACTAATGTAAAACAAAGAAATGAAGAGGCTTTTTCATAGAAACAGCATGTCCAGACGTGAAATAAATAATGAATAATTTCATGATATTAGCACACTTAGATTCGGGCATTTTCTCCTTAGACTTAGGGCTTTTGAATTCCACAGGAAGAAGTTATTTAATTTCGTAGTTCTCTAGCTTCAAAGTTATTTGTTTTATTGCGATGTAAGCAGTTGATGTCTGTGTCTCTACATCCCTTGTGTTAATAAATATTTTCCCAGAGATGGATGATGCTTTGTGGAATTTACGTCATCACGAACCTTGGAGCAAATAAAACTGATATTGCCTACCGATTGAGCGATGGTGTGACCAGCAACGTTCAATAATTTTTTAGTAATTTCTTGACCAAACGTTCACTAGTATCATACTTTGTGTTAAATGATAAACGAATGACATATTTTTAAAACTGCTTCTCACAACAATTAAACTTCTGCAAAACTGTTAGCTTAGAAAACGCAGGTATTAAATGAAATGTACTTCCTTAATGATGTCTGAATTAACCAATGAAACTTCCATTAAATCAATCGGTTCTTATGTTTTCGACTAGCAATTTCTCTAAATTCTGCAGTCGTGTTTTGCGTGCAAGCAATTTTTTTGACATAATAGTCGTGTAGGAAGTTCCTCCACTTCAGCTGCAGTCTCTAAATATCGGAGAACACGACACTTTGTTCAGTTTTAATTTTTTTATAAAATACAATAATTTTATGCTTCACCAATCTCGGTTCCTGAAAAAAACCCTGAGTAAATTAAATGAGCGTTAATTCGTCCTCAAGAAGCGCCAAGTGAGAATTGTCTGAGTAAATTAGAAATTACACAAGAAAATAATACGCCTGGCTTATTGGCAATCCAATTCATTCAAGTTATTAGGTAGTCTGCGAAAAACAGTCCTTCTGAAATTGTTTCAATTTACTCTCGTACGGCCTTTCAGAAATCCTGAAGTCTTTCCTTCATTGTGAATGAGTATTAAGCAGTACTAGTGGACCCACATGTGAAAATTCACGGGCTTTTTATTAATGATTTTTTCACTTGATTTGCCAATGGACGTGTGCTTTGGGAAGGAGTTTCCATATTGAAGGATGTGCCTTTGGTATCCACGATACAATGCTTACAATAACGAATTTTCCCCTATCTAAATCATTAACAGCGTGAATGAGAGACGGACCAAGCAAGCAAGCAGCAAACTGTGTATTAGTATACACATCTACATACATAATAGACAATGTATCTCCATCTCTCTCTCTCTGTATCTGTGTGTGTCCGTCCCATTACTTCCTATCTATTACTGAAGAAAAATTATTGACCTGAAATAAGAACGGGTACGCGTGTATTCTAAGCATTGTATTGTGAATACCAAAGGCGCCGGATCACTATAAAATGCTTCATTTTTCCGTAATTGGCTTTCTTCTCTTACACGGCCATGTTATTGGTGGAAAAGATACAAAATAGAAGTTCTGTATATTTACATGAAAAATATTCAGATTCTGATAGTACCACGGGTAAAACTAAGAGATGTATTATTTCATAGATCGGTAATTTAGTCACTTCCATGTTATCGGTAGATAGGATACAGAATGGAAGTTTTGTATACATTAATGAAAAGTATTCATTTAAATTCCAATAATTCGTCGTAAATCTTTAATACATTTTTTATAATAATTACAAATTAGTCAAATCTAAATCTTGGAATTTCCACGGGAACTGTCTAGTAGGGGCATATTTACGGTACTCAATGAATCCATCTTCTGCTGAGTTGATCATTGGGGCTCATCATGACATGGGCTAGCCATTCACTAGCTAGCCATTCCTTAAGCTACGTCATTCTGACTACTGTTCTACGCCTGGAAATTCCCATATGTACATTTATTTTTGTTGGTAATATGCTATACAGTAAAAATTTCAATGCTCTCAAACTCAAACTTGATGCTCATCGTTTTAAAGAACAGTTACTATTTTTCACGAAGTCCAATCGTTGAGAATGCAAAGAATCAACATCAACACTATATAATAAAATTGCAGGTGTCTCAGTAAATAACAAAATTTACGCATTTTTTGTGCGTAATTTTTCTTATGTTATTACAATGGGATTCTTCCTTAAATACTGGTAGTTAAATCCGTAGACTTTCAAGTATAGAGGTTTTTAACCGCTTGAGTTAAATCTGTTGACTTTTTGATTAGGTCTGAGAATCTATTACTTTAAGTTCTTCCTTCAAATGCATGACATTAAATCCTATCATTTTCAACGGTCATACGCACTAGTGTTTAAAAAAATGCATGTACCAATGGTATATATTCACTATTCACGTTCACTGTTTTTTGTTGCTCTTGGGGAACTCAGAGGCTATTATAAAGATGATCAACCTGTTTTAGATTTCTTATGTACCAACTTTATTGGAAATATACGTTTTTGTTGTTGTTTGTTTTTTTACGTGTTAATACGAAACAATTACGAGTATTTTATTGTAACACTCAGTTAAATTTTAACACTGGATATATGCAGTGACACTGACGAGATTTTAAAAGTTTTGTTAGATTGATGTGTCGCTTGACGGTGTTGAACCTGAAGATATACGTATTTACAATGCCAAAACTGTACATATCTAAACAACGTAGATAACAGATGGTCGATATAGAAGCAGACGTTTGTTTACGTCAGTAGAAGAATTATTTGGTGAAACGAATTTTTAATTTTCTGTTCCTTTTTTTTAAGTTAACTAGTATTTTACTACAGTCACTCAGACATGCCTGGGTGAGTGGTGCACTTTTTGCATGTAAAACACTCAAATTTTAGGCAAGTTTAGATGTACAAATCTCGTTTGTGTTTTACTTTTACAATTCACTGCACCTGAAGAGAAAATATCCGAACAAATTACGAGTTTCCAGCCCGTGAACAGACCATTTTATAGTCGTTGGGTGGTTGCCATGACGACTTGTGTCTTTATTCACAATTAATTCCCACACATTAGTGAGCCCCATGGATTGTTCACAGCAACTCTGCCTGGCTTTTTCCAGCTAACTCTGTTGGTGATATTAGTATCATTTCATTCTTAGTGCCAACTTTAGAATGTTGACGTGCCTCAACAGGGAAAAGAAATCGTTCGATAACGCGCAGCTAAAGTCAACTGGAATTTTGCTTCAAAATTTGACGGAAATAAATTTTTAGCCTTAAAAACAATTTTCTTGATGTTCTCTATAAATATGCACTCATGATAGTTCTAAACTTTGCATAGTTATGTACTCTGTTAAAACCAGCAAACAACGTTATTATAATTATGCAAAACCTCCTGTATTCGCACTACAGGAAAATGATCTACCATAAATTTAACTTCTTTTAAAGAAGCATATTTGTTTCGTACAAAATGAAATGCCAAATAGCTTATATTTGGATCACATAACTACAATGCGGTCTTTACCATAAGACTACAAATTCGAACATTTATTCGTTTTATCGACCATTAAACAATTTCCAGAGGCTTAAGACAATGCCAAACACGTAATGCAACTAAATTGCTTTAGTCCCATAATTTTATGTGTCAACTTCAAAATTTACACGTGGAAATACACGAATAAATCCAAAATCCTAAATACTGGTGCACATAATTGCGTAATTTTTGTGTTTTGATGGCAAATTCCATCGTCTTTTAATAGATGTCAATAGATATGGGTCTAGTTTCCCTACAACAGGCGTGCTTAATTTCTGTAGGACGAGTGCCAGTAACATAATTTCGTACAGGTCAAAGGTATGTGAGAGAGTCATAGCATAATATGTGAGCTATAATATGTCGTGAACTACATTTATTTGAAAAAATTAAAATGACCGTATAGTAAAGTTCACTTTCTAATATACTTTTTCAATACTTTTCAATTACTTTTCAATACTTTTTCATTTTTTTCTCAAGAGAAGGTGCTGCAGTCGAAACAATAGCACCCAACGGTCCGAATTTGGACTGTAGTCAGCTATTTCAGTACCGCTGTCCTGAAAATTTATACCCAAATAAAGTCAATTTTAGTGAGTTTTGGTAAAAGTCCTTACTTTGTTCAGGTTTAGTTTTATGTTAAAATGGTTTTACTATCACAGTCAGCTACAAAAACACAACATAACCAACCTAGTCTCAACTTTATTTTAACGTGCAAATATCTAGTTAAGAGCACCGAAATAATTCGGAGAAAACAAATTACAGGCGACTACAAATTTTTAAAGGGTATTTGATACAACAGTGTAATCCTTCAGTCAACAACCAAATCACCAATGCATACGAAATTTTAGAACTAAACTGCAGTTAGAGTTACTAAAATAACAAAACTGTACACACCCTGGGAGTCCAGTCTTCCCTGGGGACTGTCCTGGCATCGTGCTAATTCATATTCTTTTTATGAACATATGAAGACAAACTTTCACTAACTTCACTTTCAGACAAACAGCTAAAAAACCTACATTTTCTCATACGACAAAGGGCAATAAATTTTAATTTTTTTTGCTATGAAGAAATAAAAAGCTACTTTGAAAGGGACCTACACGCGTCGCTACAAAATGAACTTTTAACAATTGGTAAACTTTCAAAGATTTTACACAAAGATAATGCTATTCGAGTAAGGAAACTAAAAAATTACGACAAAAATTCGTGAAGAACGAAAACAGCCTGAAATTTAACAAATGTATATATATATATATATATATATATATATATATATATATATATATATATATATATATATATATATATATATATATATATATATATATATATATACATATATATTTGTTATACATTCATATACACTTGTATTTGCACACACGGTATAATGTTTAGTATATATGCGTGTACACACGCCCGATATAATGTACAGGAGACGTATGCGTACACACTGGAATAGGTACAGCATGTAGACAGACTTTGAAACTAATCGAAATTATTTGAATTCCTTTAAAAAATCCAGTTTATTTCAGCTGTTTAGTAAAATAACTTTCTAAATTTTCTAGGTTTCTTAAGTTAGCATGAAATTTAGGAAGCAACTCAACATTGATAATATCAGATGCAGTAAACGAGGCATAGTCTTAATATTGTACTTGAAACTTGTTTGAAATTCTTACATTATTTTTGAAGTTGTTCTCTAATTTTGTGAACACTTATGATGCAGAGATATTTTTCCGCCCAAAAAATCAGCTCGATGCTCTGGGCTGCCTTGCTCAGTTAAAGCTGAGACCTTCATTCTTGCAACAACGCCACTCCTGAGGTACCTGCTTTGTCCCTTTTCAAGCATCCTTTAACATTTTCCATCTGATTGTATGTTGTTTGAAATTTATATGTTGGAGTCTGTGACACATAGACACTCAATGCATTCATAGTTTTCAGTTTGCTTCATACTCGAGTTTCCGCCTGAAGATGATGAAATGCCTTCATTTAAAAGCAAGGTGCGGATCTGGATAGAAGAAACTGTTGAATAACACCTGACCATGAATGAAAACGAGGATTTTTAATTTAAACGAACAATTTTAGATATTATTTTACAAATGAAAAATCTAAACTAACTAAATAACAGATTGGTATTTAGAACAATTATAAAACTTAGACAGTTTTGATCATTTTAACATGAGAGATATTGGTTAGAATAAGACAAGATTTTTTCCCTTCTAACTTGACCTTCAAATACAGTGATATCAAGAGGAAGAAAGTTTGGCAATCCAAGACGAAATGAATTTCATTCTTCTGAGACTCTGATGAAGTTCTAACTGCAACCACAATCCAACTTAATTTATTTAAATAACTCCCATGGAATGAGATAATTAAAGGACAACACGAGTACAATTCTCAAAGTCCATCAAATTAAAAGAATCAAGAACGAATAGACAACTTACTAAGTACCTATAATAAATAAGAAAGTCGTATTAACTTTGCTGTATGGACCGCTATGCTAAGTTATGGAGTTGTTAAAAGGAAATTGATTAATATCATAGAGGCTTTCTTCATATCGCCTTGCCCATTTCGTGAAGAGGTATCCAACACATTAAATGTGTACATACATTAGTCTACACATTCACTGCATGAACACTTCTTTGTCACAGAGCAGTGAATGTGTACATTAGTTCACACATTCATAGAACAAACACATCCTTGTCACAGAGCTGTGAATGTGTACATTAGTCCACACATTCACTGTATGAACCCATCTTCATCACTGAATACATACACTATTCACAAAAACATAGAGCACAGAACCCTTTCGTCCTGAAAGAATTTCTAGCTTGGTTCATTGACAAACTTAAGTCTCCTTGGTATGGGGTATACGAAACTTTCCTTGGTATCCCACGTACTCTTTTTGGCAAGTGGGATACTTATCCGCCTTTGTATTGCACTTTACCATCTTGATGAGTGGACGCTTAAGAATACGCTGTGTATGTACGTAGTAAACACGTATATAAATACCCCTGGGTTCATTTGCAGTATTTCGTTGTGTATAAAGAAACGAGATGTCAGGCATAAAATTTTGTTGCAAATGTTAGTCTTGGTCTTAAAGTTATCAATTTTTGATGGACTTAATTCTTTCACCTCAAGCTAATAGGCACTGAGATGACACAAAACTTTGATCATGTAATAAAACGTTTCTATCTTTTGCAAGACCAATAAATGTGTTCTTGATCATCATTTCACCATCGTTTTCTCCTTAATTTAGCTTAGATAATTATTAGAAAATTTATAATTTCTATATTGATTATTTAATTTAAAATTTCATTTAAATTGTTTGTGGAATTAAAAACTAAATTATAAATTTTATCATTTCAAGAAAATTTGAATACAACAACACGGTTACTCGCACAAACACTGAAAGCACAAAATATTTCTCTGGAGAAGCTAGGAATGCAAACACAAATTCTCAACCTTAACCTTAAAGCTCGTGGAAACTTGCAATGCTTACGTGATCCATTCAAGTTTAGCGTTAAAGGAATTCTGAGAGCTATTCGAATAATGTTCTCAGAATGTTGAACTTCAATGAAAAGCTGAATGGAGTTGAGCTCGAAAAGACTAGAGACAATGAACTCGGGCACGAGCAACACTATTTAGCATTACAAACACGCTATTCAAAAATCAAATGCAGCTACGTTTTTCATACTGTTTAGATTAAATGTTTAGATATAATATTTGGAAGAAAGGAATTTCGTTGGAAAGTGTAGCCAAAATTAATATTGGTAGAGTCAAATCCTTTAATTTCGTGATGCTAAAAATTGATTCATTGCTGAGGGTTTTCTACAACCGATTTACTTGTGTTCGATATGCAAGTTTTTACTCGTATGCACAATAGAAATGTACAGGAATTCATTCTGAAAAATATTTTTGATACTCAAGTTAATGTTTAAGCTACTAACATAAGCAATGAATGAATTAAAAAGTTACAAGAAATGTGCAAAGCAAAGCAAAATAAATAATTACCATAAGACAAGAAGTCAAACAAGGGTCTCGTGTATTCAGAAGAAGATTACCCAGTTGTGTATTAATTTTAGATTTAATATTAAATCGTATTAATGCAAGGTAAGTAGGTTCAATACAAGGTAGGTATGTTCAAAGCTAGGCAGGTATGTTTGATACTACGTAGTTTATACATTTTTTCTTTGTGTTTCATGTATCTTTAGACGGACAGCATTTAGCAGTTTTAAGTTACTCCCTAGAGGCGCTTGCTCTGACTGACAACATCGCATTTACCTATGTACATTTTTTAGCTTCAATATGATTCTATTTCACGATTTCCTTCCGTTTAGGAAATGCAGGAAGTTATTTCCACAGCTGCTCGTGTCCTTGGTAGGAGGCTGAAGTTAGTTGTCACGTTTGGCTTCCTCATTGAGACATGACAACAACTTCCAGTAAAGTTCAACACTTTACCTGCTTCATAATTAATGAGAGTTTTCCTCTTAAATAGAGCTGAGTGAAGTAATAAGGTTGAGCAAACAGTAATCATCAACTTAAAGATGATTACTGTTACAATTCAGGTCTCAAAACAATTTATTCAGTGATTTATTTATTTTTCGCAAAAGGGTAACATTATTTTTAGCAACATGTTCCCGTGATGTAACCTGTAAAATTGTCTGAACAATTCTGCCAATAATGATATTGATAATGAAATATCTGAAATTGAACTAGAATACTTAACTCTACGCGCAGAAAAGTAAAACATCAGTTTTGGTGAAATTCAGGGAGATCTTTCATTTATTTCATATATGAGGTATGTTTTTCAGCGACGTACTTCATAACCTCAAAATACTGGAACAACACAACCTCTGTTATTTTTCTTTTCACTAAAACACAGAAATGTAACTAAAAAAATAGTATCTCAACACCGTGAGAGATAGCAAATGTTTCGGTTAGAAATCCATTACGGTTTACTTTTCCAGTAGAATGTACATCACTAAAATCTCAGCCGCGGTCGGACCATTATGAGATTGTCCCTAAACGACTGCCCTGAGACCGCTGTGGTAGACTTGTGCAGGGCGAGCTGAATCGTCCTTCAGCTCTGCAATTTTGACGAACATTTTCTGGTACTTTCGTAGGTCACAACGTAATGAATCGAAGGAATATGTTCAAGCATCGAAGCCTCATATCTGCGAGTAAAGCCAAAGACTCGTTTTCAGTTTGCTTAACAGTTTGAACGGCAAAATAAAGGCAAGAAGTTTATTGAGTACATGCATCAAAACTTTGAGTAAGTTTTATGATAAGACACGCATTTAACGATGAATAATAATGGTTAAAAACTGTATCAGAGATGCGTCAAAGAAAGCCACAATTGTCTAGTCCTGACTGTCACAGCTAAATCAAGGAAATTTCTGCGCTTGTCGAATTTTATAGAATTTGACGTGGTGACTTACATTTAATAAATTCGGTGAAATTCCCCTGAACATAGTGAAACGTTTTCATCCTAGGATTTAGTAATAAAAGTTGCTAGTTAAATTAAATTAAAATTCACCGTAGTCGATGTAAACAATTTGTTTATTGAACTGGGTCATAATGCATGTTTGTTTGTTTCCGACAGTTTCTCTATGTTAGAGTTAAATTAATTTTCGAGCAAATTAGTTTCTGCCAGTGTTAACAGACGTTAAATGAAAATGCTCATTCATTTAGAAATAAACATTCGTTTTAAAATGTATGAATCAGACACTTTTAAACACAGGGCAAAAATTTAAAAACTACGAATATTTACAGCAATATATTTTTAAATTGAATTTCACAAAAATTGTGAGTTTTACAGTTCAAGAAACATTCAATCAGAAAATTTACTCACTTTTATCAGTTTAATGGCATGTACATCATCCTACGTTTCACACGCTGTCAATTATGAAAATAAGAAACTTTGCTTAATTGAAGTTTCTTCTGACACAAGAAGCTTGTGTAATTACGGATATTAACTTCACACAACAACAGGTCAATATTTAGTCATGAAATAACGTGAAAATAAAGCCGCACTTTTAATGGTTCTTGAAGACTTATAACACCGAGGATATGATCAGAGTGCTACATTCGAATGATCAGGTGGCACTCAGTTCATGTATGGGAGATCCAGTGTCTAGTTTGAAACTGATCTCATCAAGGCTCTATTGAATTTGTGCCCTGCTGGAAACTAGGAGATTGTGTCACATCAGACCTGCATTTGTACAGCCTCCCGCTGCTCTGATTGCTACTGACGCTTGATGTGGCTTGAGGAGAAATATTTCAAATTGAGTGACTTTTTCGGATTATCTGCAGCTAAAAAACAAGCGTGCCGAGCAGCACAGACAAAGCGTGCTCGTGCTTCCAAGATCTACTGTGATGATACACGGGTGGTTAGGTATCATCACTGAACAGGGTATCATCACTGAACAGGGTATCATCACTGAACAGGGTATGATTACAGTGCAGGGTATCATCACTGAACACGGTATCATCACAGTGTAGGGTATCATCACAGTGCAGGGTATCATCACTGAACCGGGTATCATCACAGTGCAGGGTATCATCACAGTGCAGGGTATCATCACAGGTTAGTGTACACAGAGTAAGTTGTATTCAATACAAGTAACTACAACATTTTAAGCGTTAGAACCAAGAAAAAATGCATCTACAGGCTTGAAAGTTCATACGATTTTTATACTGGTCGCAATCGCGTCACAATTTGTGTAGAGGAGACTTTGTTTTCAATACAGTCAAAGCCAACTGTTTCTGATGCATCAATGTTGGGTTCAGTCAGATTTGTAAGACTGCAGATAAATGATATAAAGGTTCGGCCTGTCGGTTCGCATTTTGTATGAGGAATTACAACCCTTTAGTATTAGAAAGGCGGAAAATAACAGGAGAGGAGGGGCAAGTTAAGTTATACTTGTTCAAACATTTGAGTGTTTCAATCATTTGTCGACATTTTCATCATATCACTATACATTATCCTTCCATTGCACAACCATGGCTAGTTTCCCACACCTTATGTAATCAAAACGATCGCTAGAAAAGGAGAATTTTAATATATATAATTAGTAAATTGAAGACATATATAATTACCATTATTAAATAATAATTTGTTCACCCAATAATAATACATTAGTCGGCAAATTAATATTGAATTTTTATTATCATGGGTGAATTAATACTCATCTTCAAGCCTAATTTCGAAATTGTTCATGACACCATAACATTCAACAGGAATCTTAAATATTCACTTAAATATTCTGAAAGATTTGTCAATATTCCAGCGGTATTTGTCATCATCACTTCCTCCGACAACAAAAATTTGTGAGTATAAAGGAATTTCGTCTAAATTCATTTGGGCAGTGATATTCTGACGCTGCTAATATTATTGAAGCACAAATATATATATTATATGTATATTTGTGCTTATATATACAAATATATATATATATATATATATATATATATATATATATATATATATATATATATATATATATATATATATATATATAACTTTTTGCAATACCAATTAACAGAGCAGAAACAGTCGGTATCCTGCAAGGTAAACTATGTCACAAATAGCTAGGAAAACTACTATCATGAGGAAACAAATGAGCACAAATGTGTTAACATGACCCCAATTCTGATACAAACAATTTATAATTCAGGAAAATGATGCTTGAAAATAATTGTCTGGTTAAGAGCTAGAGTGATTGACGGTTGAGTACATACTCTGCACATCATTTGAGATGTGTTTCAGTTCACATGAACTGTAACTAAAATAAGTACATTGAAAGTAGAGGATCATAACTAAAAAATTATAAACATGTTGAATTGGCTATTTTGGTCTCAAAAAGTAAGGTGGTGTTCGACTATAATTGAATGAATGAACTAGTTTGCAAACTTATTACACACTATGGATAACTTCAAACATGTGACGTATGATGATTATTCTTTTTCATAAAAGTTCCTTTTAACGTACGTGAGGACTGGCTCTGGTGTGAGAACATTTCGCTATTTTGTGACTGAGAATCTTAAGAATTTAGTAAACTGTATTGTAGTAGCTTCATATATACAAAGCTTTCAACTGCTGCACATCAACATATGTATTTATTCGGTCTGAGTAGTTGCACTGGTGAAGGCATGTTCTTTCCAATGTTGTGGTTAAGAACCCATCTTAAAGTTTTTTACTTTATTCTTTGTGGCTAGTAACAGCCTGTGATTTACATATACGTATTCATCAAAATATTCAATATTCTTAATACTTAATACTTAATACTTAAAATATCAAGAGAATCTATTGAACAATATGTAGTGTTTTATGGATCACAATTATTGTGTTTTCGCTTCGACTGAAGCCCTGACCTGCCAGTCTTAGAATGGTCTTCGCTGTTTGCTGCTGTTAACCTAGAAGTTCTGTTTGAAAAGTTTGACCATTAAAAGTATCGAGTCGATGTGAACGATCATCAAAAAAGTTATCAGTGCAATTGTCTGTCGAGAGCAATTATTCTAGTCAGGTGTTTTTCTGTTCGATTTTTTGGAGTGCAACAGAGACCAATGCTTTGACCACTCCTTTTTAATGTTTTTAACCCTAGTGACCACATTTTTTTCGTAAAACATAAATTCAACACAACCACACGCTGTTTATTGGTTGATCATACTGCCGACAGCATCTGAAAAGTCAGAGTCGCAACGTATTTTGAGAATTTTAAACGTGTTGAGTGTAGTGCTGACTTGATAAACGCTTTACGATTTTTTTTTCAAAGCGGCCATCAGTGTCGTTCAGGGATGAATAACGATATGTGAAGCAGTTGTCAATTTGTAATTGTTATTTTTTTGGCTGCAGTGTCCTACATACATTTATTTAACCATAGTGATGTGGTCCCTTAACCTAAATAAGTCCATCCAGAGTTATCGAATTTCAGCGACTTATCTTTCATTCAATCACGAAAAAATAAAACTAATGCTCTTAACTTCATATCCGTATTATGTTTTCGCAATTCAATAATGATAGAATGGGTACGCCCTATTTTATTTCTATCGATTGAATTAGGTGACTATTTACCTTTTTCTGAAAACGAGGGTAAAGGAGGAAATTACTTTCTAGGGCAAGGAAAGTATAGTGTCCCACATCCCAGCATCATTGATAACGTTTTATTGCCCTTTACTACTCTCCCTGGACCCTTACCTACGTAAACCAATCCATTATTATTTGGAGATGCTTTTGCACATTCATTAGTGAATAAATGGGACAGCATTCCACACAGAGTAATCCATACGATATTTTGAAATATTGAGAAATGAGTTTGTTCATCTTACACCTATACTATCTAGGAACATCTATGAGGAATTGAGTTTAATGCTTCTGGAAAACGTTCATAAATATATTTCGATCGAAGTTTCGATTTATCTCACACACGAGCAGATGTTTTTAACGAGCAAACGTAGGCATTTATGACTGCAAAATTGCAGCCCTGTAACTTTGCTTTCAACTACCCAACTACATCCCAATGTTTTGGCTTACTTTGTTCCTTCAAGTTTTGAATGAAAAGTGATAGTTCAAAAGAGATTTTCTAGTTAGGTACACGACGATTGACAACATACCAAAAGTTAATCAATAGTCGACTCGATATTTCTCTTTGAAGTTGGTACAACGATGAAAACACGTCGACGTGGAATTATTTTTATAGAAATTCAAAAGTAAACATAGTGATATTTCGTATTTTTTACTTCTGTTGTGACTACACCCACTAAATCACACGTATATCATTTTAACTTCTTGAAGCAACATTAAAGTTACTCAAGTAACACTTTTTTCACATGTTAGGTTTATTTCAAAGATTTAAAAATTAATTGAGGTTGCTATTTTATAGAGCATTACGGTCAAAAATGAATATACAAGTTCATTAATATGAGAGCGTCGAGATGAGGCAAAAAACTAGATACATCATCTAGTCTCAAAATGAATTAAATCGTTCAGTCCTGAAAGTGTTTTAATTCTATGGACAGAAATGAACACTCTGCATTGAGGTACAATTTCATTTCCCCTCAAATTGAAGAAAATTTTTCTTACCGATGATTTCTTTCTGAATGAAGATTTACTCGAGGCCTTTATCAGGATTGCTTCATGTATTTTGTTGTTGATGAGAGTGATAATAACTAGTCTACCAAAAACTAATACACAAGATTGTGTCATTTTCTCAATGAGGGAAGGCAAGAAATATCTATTACGATTGTACTTCTTCTCGTCCATCTCGTACTTAACGTCCTTACCCTCAGATGGCCAGTGAATCAATGCGCCACTGTGAATGACATCCTTTTTTCGGCCGGTCAGTAAAAGAAGAGATAAAGAATAAAAACCTTCATGTATTCAATACTGTATTTAATCAAGTTGTTTGCCGAACATCCAGGAAAATATTTCATGAGATTTAATTCGAGGAAAATCTTGATGAAACGTTAGAGTTGTATCCCTCGCTGGTCGATAGTCGGCTCTCTCACGTCGAGGGAGGAGGACTGTGGTGATGCGAGTGATCCGTTTTTTTCCTTTACTCATTGCGAGGGGTACTATTTATCTTCTGCTTGTGTAGTGGTGTATTTTTCACAGACTCTTTCGAACGATGAAAGAGAGGAGGTAGCTTCGCTGTTGGTAAAGTGTTTATTGGGGACATCCTCAATTTAATGCCCGTCGGACGCATGTTGGTGCCCCAAGAATTTTACAATCGGCGGGCACATCGGCGTTCTTGAAGGACGGTGGGTGCTCATTCATTCACCAAGAAGTCGTCGATATGAAGATGGTGCTGTTGCACTTCCGCTTTCAGCTTCTACCTTTGCTTACATTGCTTTAATGCATTAGAATTTTGTTGATTAACTACTTGCAGTGTAAGCAATTCTCCTCTTTAATGTGCCATGTAGGAATTATTTGAGTGCCAAATACATACGATCTACTGTATCCAATTCTATTAATATTAATCAATTTCTTTGAATTCAAAACATTAACCGCTGTCAGTGGAAAATAATTTTACCCCCATGAATATGCATTGTTGATGTGTAGTCGAGTAAGTCGTTAGTGAAATTTTGTTTTATTATTAAATGAGTGTAAACTAGTAATTACTCTCATCACCATCGCGACCTTTTATTGAGAAGAAAATTCGAAGAATATTATTGAAATATTCTTTAGAACTCGCTATCAAACATTGTAGGACATATCCTACGCTTGAAAGTATTTTGTACATTGAAAATATTGAATATCGAAGATAATTTGATGATTAACGTATTGTTCAGAATTTCGGATAGAATGTTCTTCACTGGAAGTAAATTAGCAAAATAACCGAAGTGCAGACATTCATGGTATTAAATAGAACAATTTTGTTATACTTTCAAAGTAAAGTTGTTATGAACATTGAGCTTGAGTAGGAACATCGAGACCGAGAAGGAACATCGGGACCGAGAAGGAACATCGAGACCGAGAGGAACATCGAGCTTGAGTAGGAAAATCGAGACTGAGTAGGAACATCGAGACCGAATAGGTGCGACCTGTCATTGCGAAAGCATTTCAGAGCAGTTACTACTTCTTTAAATCACAATTTCTGTATTTGAATGTTTGTCTTTGTTAATCAATAAGCCTGTTAGTGACCATGAGGGATTTTAGTAATATTGTTCAGGAAACCTGCTCCCAAATACACAATTTCTTTTCCGTTTTTAAATTTCCTTTCGTGTTTTGATCACATTGATCGAAAGGATAAATATTGAATAGTATTTTCACAGTGAAAAATTGGCATCAAAAGATTGTAGTACAATGACATGATGTTTATTGCCAACATTAGTACGTACTGTTGAATAAAAAACTTATATTAGAGTGTTACATACCTACATTTGATGGTTAGTTCACCAGATTGAACAGCGAAATAACAGGTCATTGTCTTAACACGTTGACTCCGAAGTGGTACGTATGTGTACCACTTAGGTTAGGTTCTGTAATTTTTTCAGATCCTTCTAGTGACTATGCGTACAAAGTGAAGTTTTACATCAATCAGGCAATCGGAGGCAACGTGTTAAGTTGCGGTTGGCTCTATTTTACATATGAAAAGTTGCTAATAATTTTCATTAGTTTCCATTTGCGTGTTTACAACCATGAACGATGAAGTTGGTACTAGTAGCTACATATTTATGCCATGTGCTTGAAGAAAATGACGATTAATTCACAAAGGATTTTTCCATGATTAGAAAGAGTTCCGGCTAGCCGTTTCACAACCTGGACAGTTGAAGTAGACCCTTTCAGCACTATTTATTTCACTTTGATCTGCACTAACGATAAGAAAAACATGCGCCAGCCATTTCCAGTTCTTCAACTGAGATAGTGAAGCCAGTGACTGATGAGGCGGAAGGCAGCAATTAAGAGGCTATGACTGTTGAGTTTATTGCTAAAAGAAGCAGTAGTTGGAAAATATTGCGAACAATACATGACAAGATATGACAAGTACTAGGAGATGTGAAGAATCTTAAGAAATGAGGAGCCTTCGTTCTCCAGGCTTAATTAGAGAAAAATCGTATGAAAATCCGAAAAAATTGGATTTCCTGAGAATTTGTTCATGCGTAGAAATGGTTCGTCAATCGAACACCCACCCATCAATATACTTCTTTCTTAACTCAGGCATAAAAATAGTATATGTCCTTGACTTATGTCCTTAGTACCATCTTAGAACTTGAAAATAAAGGATCCAATGTCTAATTCAAGTGTTACTTAACGATTATGAGAGACTCAACTTATTAAATGTTGTTTGAAACTTTGTTAGACGAAGATTTTTGCTTTAGTTCGAACTTGATATTCCTTAGGGAGGATGTTGTTTTTTAAGATAACAAGGTTTAAAAAAATTAGGATAGTAGAAGTATGGCTTCCAGCCGAAATGTTCAAACAAAGCTCAGAATATGAATAGTGAGTTGATATGAATAGTGAGTTCGACCTGCTTTAATAATTACGATCCTGCATTAATAGTCAGTGTTTAATGAAGCTGAGAAAACGGGAAGCTTTCCATAATCTTTAAGAGCGAACATTTTTCTGGTTTCTCGGAACGATCGGGAAGAAATTAAAAAAAACTGCGAGTTTTGCAAGTCCTGCTTCTACCGATATTAATTTCTCGTCTTATTTCTGGCTGCCTTCGTTTTCTAATTTTGGCTTTGACTAAATTCTACAATGTTTTTCCAATTATGAATTGTTTTCGTTGCAATACATTTGTTCATTTATCAAAATGAACAGCGCAATTAACACAATCTGCAGGGAGCAAACATTATGTAATTATTAATTTCTTAACAGACTGAACTTGCGATGCCAATGCTCAACGTGAAAACAGTCGTCGAATAACTGTTTATAAAACCATACTTTGAATGTTTCACTTTGACAAAAACCGAGAAGTATCATTTTAGGAGCAGATAAAATGTTCGAAAGTATGTTCAAAATCCCAACCCTCCATGTTGGTTTCTTAATGCATTCACGAAAGATAATTTACAAGAGACCTGTGAGTTGAAGTTGTGATGCGTGTGTCTGTCAAATGGCAGCTGAACATTCCCTCCTCAGTCCATCTTGATGAACATTTGTTCAGTGACGTGAAGACTTGACTTGTTCAGTGTGGCGAAGCACGACATGAGTACAGTTCATAAGAGTCAGAATAAACTACGAGTTTGTTGAAGTCGATGAGGAATTTCATGTTTTGTTTATATTTTATTTGTCTGAAAACACTACTGTTTATGATAATGAATAATTCTAGTATTGATACTTAGTATTTCCTCCTGATGTGAATGTTTATTAAGAAAAGGAATGTAATTTCTAGTAGGTTCAGGTTGTGTTGAACATTCAAGAAAGTTGAACAGTTCTTCACCACGCATGCAACGCCATGTTCTATGTTCTGAACTGATAAATGAAAAAAAATGTTCAAAGCGTGACATTGCTCTTCCATCCTCCTAAGGTGAATTAAATTTTAATTCAAGAATATAATTATCATTCATTTTTGCATTTTTCTTCTGTCATGCGCTTACTTTTGCTCAATAAATAATGTAGAATCTTTCTTATATTTTGTAATATACTTTAAAGAGTCTCCATCTTGGAACGCGTTTTATAAAAACATATTCCATGTTAATTATGAATTCGTAAATAATTTAAAGTAAGGACAAATGTGCATGATTTACTGAATGGATGTTTTAGATTAGCTTAAGTTTGAGCTCACTCGTGCATGTTGAATTTGTCTGTCTGGTAATCATCTGCTTAGAATCATCTCTGTGAAACACACATGCACTGTGATCTGCTAAATAATTATAAACTATCATATTATTTCGATGCGAATGACGTAGTAACAAGTTGTATTACGTTTGAAAAACTTCTTTGAAGGGTACAACTTAAGAAAATATGTACCCATGAGTTCTCCATTAACTTAACCTGATGCTGAAGGCATTAGCGCCCACTGTCCTCATTTGAGGACAGGCTATAAAGGCTAAGTTAGCCTAACGCCGAAGTTATTTCTCCACCAAACGAAACATTGCGTAAATTACCCCTTATATCTACATCTTTTTTATTCCCAACTATAGAACGAAACATTTATAATAAACGGCTAAAGTGAATGATTTCTAATGGACTTGACCTGCTATACATAGTATGATGGGAGCTAATGGGTTAAGGCATTAACAAGTATCGTTATCGTACTCGACAGGACACGAAAGAATATTTTTAATTTTCTCAATACATATTTTAATCACTCCCTTAAAAGATACTTTTATCATTTTAGAGTAGCAGGAGTACGAGTATATACATGGATTAAAAAATGAAAGACTGCATTTTAATAGCAATGTTCAAATTTTTTTAATTCTTTAAAGAAGGGAGTACTTGTAAAGCGATGCTGATTTCTGGTCCACGTTATTTTTTGAGCTCCCAAAGGAATGATAAGACGGTGCTCTGCGAAAGTTGTTTCATAAATCCTAAAGAGAAATTCTGATTTCAACTCTGATTCTAGTAGATTCTGATAGCTCTCTGATTAGCCTTTTGATCTTAGTTAAAAGTGTTGAACCAATGCAAGCACCATGCTAAACTCTACAGCAGATTTATCAACAATCGTTTATCAAGACAGAGACAACGTGATTCAACATCGCTAATACGTCCGTCCCCTAATTAGTTCTGCATCACCATTTAAGTCTTCTCAAAACTTCGACAAAACGAACCCTTTATCAAACTAGGCAACAAATTTCTGTGAATGCGAGGTAGATGTGAGCAAGCGGGGTCCCCGAGAGGCACTCGTTAACGTTCCATTACATGCAGACATCAGATCTGGTCGTGTCCTCGCTGTGGTAACGAGCGCTGCCTTCGCTGGGTCTTCTCATTAACTGGGTTCTCCTCATTAACTGTGGGCATGCGTTGTCCGCTGCTGCAGCACGGGGAGCTGTTTTCCCATCGATGTGCGGCGTCGAGCAAATTTGATCTACCAAGTAACGCAGCATTCCTTTGTTAAACTCTACGGAGTTATGACTAGAGGTTTTGAGGTAATAGAGTTAGGGAAACAAATATTCATCCACGAATAAATTTTTAATTCAACATACTTTCGACAAATCAAAAAAGCTGCTATTCGTATGATAATTGTGTACAGGTGTATATTGACGTAACATGCATAGAAAACAAATAAATATCTGTTATAAATGAATTAAAATATACATACTTTTCAAATATTCGGGATAAAAAAGTATTTGTTAAAAAGAAAAGAAAGCACATAACAATCAATTAATAGCTTCTAGCACAGCCATTATTCCCTTTAACATCTCAGGCAGTATGAACTATGTTATTAGTGAGGGTCTGGTAGGCTGTGTCTGATGAAGCATAGCTAGGCCTGTGTTATATGATACTGGTGCTGGCCCCTAGGGTAAGTTAATTGCTATGCCATTAAGAAAACATCTTAGCTTTTGGAAGTATTTTTGGCCTTGCTTGATCGGTAAGAAATATCGAACGCTCATTATCGTTTCCGCCGAGGATTTTCAAGGAAGGGAATATGATAAGCACTATTCTCGACTTCGCGTTCATTGTCGTTCGTATCTTAATTTTGATTGTGCGTTATTGACTGTCGGGCGTTGATCACACTCAGGAGTTTGTACTTTCTAGGCATTTGTATTGCTCTCGTTGTCCGGACTCCGTAGGCTGCTTCGAAATTTTTGAGTTTGTTGGCCTGATTGAGAGCTGCTCGATATCGCACTCTAGCCTGCACCACCAGTGTTATTTCTTATGATGATCAGCCACCGTGCCTTCCACCACACAAAGTAACGTAAGCACCGTCACAACACAAGACCTACTTCAGTATATGACAGGGGATCTTGAATTGCATTTTCCCTTAAATATGTAATACTTTTGACAAGGCAACTTCTAACTATAATGGAATTTTTATATGAATTATTAGACATAAAAACAGCGGCACTTGTACACGGTAATGTTTGTGAAAATCTAATGAATTGCCAAGTAAATGTGTTGCCATCTTTCACCTAAATAATGTATAGGAGTAATACTTATTGCAGTATCGCTTAAATTAATTATGGCATGTGAAATTTTGATCTCTCTTCGAAAGTCTAACGCGTAGATCAGCAAGCTGTTTACTTACAAAAATTATTCTGAACATGTATTTACGTTTCATGCAGCCAAACTTTGATATCACTTACAATTTTGATTGATAAATCTTATTTGAGAATGGTGTAAACTTTAAAACAAACTATATTCGAATTGAGAACAACAGCTACATAAATTATTTCACTTCTACAGTCATCCTAAAATTTTAAAAAATTGCGTCAACTTTTGTTAGACTTGTGACATCATCTCCTACTCCCCCGTACTCACTTTTGGAGTTTCGAGTTCGTTCGCACATTCCTTGATTTTTCATAGATATTTTAGGTAAATTCTGAGTTATTTATAATCGTGCCTTGGCAATAGCCGCGACGAGGATAGATACAAGTTAGAAAACGACGCTACGGGTAGCTAGCTGTGTCCACGTGTCAATTAAAAGTGGAAGTACGGCCGATGTAAGGGTAAGGTCAATACACTTCATGCATCTTCAATTTTCTTTGATGCGTCACTCTGAACTTATTTCCCATTATAAGAATTTTTTCTAATCTTCCCTTGTCACACACTATGACCATTTTTCGGAGACGTGCTCAATTATAGGTTGAGTTAAACACAGCAGGATGAACAACAAAGCGAAGGGTGTGTATTTGTAGTAAACTTCTATTTGATGTTGTGCAATATGCGCACAAAGCAATCTATTGTTCGTTACACAATGGAAAAAAGAGTTAATATTCAATACCATTCAAGCCAAAAAGCAAGAAGCAATGTCTAATTACTCATGTGAGTATAGGACAGGTAGTTCGTATTCCTCTGTGTCTCAATCGGCCAGTTGTGTGCTCATGATTCTGACGTTCAAACAAATTGCAAAGCTTTTGCTGTAGTCGCAGTACAGAATCGTTACAAGTAAATTTGCACACCCATTAGAGTCTGTGAATCTATATATGAAATCATCTGTCACTGTTAATTCAGATATAACTGGATTAAAGGAGTTTTTTCCATGCACTATTCCACTCAGTGAAAGATTAAAAAATAGTTACAGGATAAAATGGCATCTTATATTCTGCAGTCATTGGCCTAGAAAGTCATGATCAAAATTGAAATAAGTGCTAATTCTCAAAAAGATAATCTGGGTTGGGAAGTATTACTCAATTTTCCAGTCATCGAAAATGCTTGTGTAAGCAATTTTTGTTGACCAAAATTCTATAGAACTGACGGGCTAAATATTGATGGACGTTGACGGTTCTTCTTAGCCCGTCACGGTGTTTACTGTGTGTCAAATTTACAAAGAATATCCGAAGGTTTCGTGCCAGGCAAAGCTTGGGACTAAAGCTGCCTATATTGATTTGGATGCCGTCAAGATCCGCGGTGTGAAGAGCAGGTGCTCTTGATAAATTTTTTGTGTCTGTGAAGCGTCCAGTTCTCGTCTAGCACAAGTATAAGCACAACCGAGAGTCTGCATGCTCATATAAAATATTCCAAACGAATTATTATGAGAAAGTTAAATTGTTTTTGTATGCCTTATCGAATACTTATGACTCGATAATGCGGGTGCATTTATTTTTTTTCTCTCTTCGTAACAAACTCTCATCTCTCTGCTTCATCTGAATAAACAAGTTCACTCGAGGTATAAAATTCTTTCATCACAAAAACTTGTTTAGGAATATCGAAATTTTAAAAAAATTCCTTATATGCAGCTAAATCCTATTAAGTTAAACTTACTGATTGAGTTACATTAATGTTTTGCGTTTTTGGAAAATTGAACTAAAAAGAGAGGAGCGAAGACAACTACTAACAGGTTATGATTTTATTGACTAGAAATTTAACAATAACGGTGAAAAAAATACAATAACTTGAATAGTTCCCAAACTTTCGGTGGCAGCGGACTTTGAAAACTTCAAATTTTAGTTTTTTTTACACCAAGTGGCATCTTGACGTTACAGGACTTCTTTGATTCGAAGATAGTCAACGCACTCCAGCCTGCAGATTTGGTTCAACTTACACTACTCTCTCAAAACAAATTGTAATAAGATTTGTTGGGCGATGATTTGACGGTTTAGAAAAACGAACTAATACTTATAGAAAATGCCGCAGTATTCATCTCAGTAAATCTGATATCGAAACACCCTGTGTGTTTTGCAAGGCTTTCAATGAAGAAGTCACTGGGCTTACAAACAGCCTAAAAATATCAAAGGCTGTGTGTGAACTCATGTTTGAGGCCGTTACTGAATTAAAATATATTCGTTGGCTCAAAAGGCTCAAATTAGACGTGGTTGAATTCTTTAGAAAATTTCCCTTCTCCAAAAGTAAATTTGAATCGTCTTTAAATAATTTAACACTAATTATGGATATGATTGCCAGTAATTCGTGAAGTAACTTCAGAGATTTAGGAGTGTCTTGTGAAGTTCCATTGGTTATGATTGATGCTATCAGAAAATTCCTGAACAAACATCAAAGACGCTTTTCTTGAGACGAACTTAGATGCTTAGAATTTAAAGTAATCTCGGTAATGTACTCGTATCTCGTCTTATGTAGTTGGTATGTGTTACAGCCGTACTTGTCTAGATGTCGCAATAAAATTTGAAGATTTAATCAGGTGTGATGTTATTAGGAAATGTTGAGATCTAAAATGCCAGAATGCGATCGAGTTTGCTGTGGTAGGTATGGGTTACGGTCGAAGTTCCCAGCAAATCATCAAAGAACCGAAAGGTGTTACTTGTTTATGGTAATTAAGTTCAATTATATAATAGTTTGTGTTGTTATCATCGACATAAGCTAGTAGACATCCTCGCCCACACCTCTATTGAGACCAAGACGTTTTCATGACAAAGAACATTCAGAACAAACCTCATCTTATGTCTTCTATGATGTATTCCTTATGCTTTGGTCCTGATATCTTAAAAGAAATTAACGTATAATTAACAGGTGGTATTTCAAGTTACAATGGAGAAGTTGGATTTTATTTGTAAATTATTATATTAAATTTCAGAAATGGAACTATCGGACTCCGTTCAAGAGTTAGAGCTCCATCAGAAGGGAGCATTTTTTGCAGAAAATAAATTAAGCCAATTCATACAAAAAGTGTGCCTTTTCAGTTGTTGTTCAAGAAATCTTTGAAATTCCTCTTTCCGTAAAAATCTTTTAACTTCTGATCAAAAGTTGCGGACATTTTCATCTTTGACAATATTTTAACGAGGAAAAACACATGAAGTACTGTATTTGTTTCTGCTTCAGGTGCTATTTTGAAAGTGAACCTCAGACGATAGATGATTCATCAACTACGTTTCCTTTCATCTCTGTGACTTGGTCTACAGAATATTTCACTTTTTTTCTCCCGCAGTTATGTTCTATTTTTGATCATGATCTGACATGGGAACTATCAGTCTTTGCTATTACGAGATACCCTAAAATTTAATCAGTTGTATTGGCTTCGTTCTTCATTTTTACAGATTTACTTAATATTTTTGATAAACTACGAACAATGAAGGCATATGGGTTACCAACAGAATAACGTTCCCAGATTAGTGATGAAAACTTGTGTAATCAACACGTCTGTTAGTATTGAGTGTGAGTATGAGTATACTGCGTCTCGGTTGGAATGCGGAAAAATGAATAAAGGAAATTATTTTGTGCTATTTCGGAGTGTTCTATTTACAGATGACGAGGCTAATTCTCGGCTCATCAAACGACAGGTCGAACATCTGTAGAAACTTTAGTTCTGAGAATGTGAGTTTATTTTCAATTTATATGCATCATTGAGGTTAAAAATGTGATGGTGAATGTTGGATTTTGATTACTCTGACTAGTCAAATTTTCTCTCAAAATGAAAGGAATTTGCAAAAGACCAAGAAACAAAGATACGTAAAAGTGAACTAGACGACGTGACAAAAGCTAGTATCGGTTAAATTCGTGATACGCAACACAGGTAATAGCTGCGCCGATGATGGTGAGTAGCGACGTCTCTTTTACGATGCATCACACACTTGCTGTCTTTTTTCAATTATACCTTCCTGTTTTTGTAACTGTTCTGGTAATTTCTCATGTCTTCCGCTAACTCCTATTGACATCTCGTGCTGTATGTAGGCATTGTTAAGAAGCAAATGAACGAAATGTTACATTGTATTTGTTTTTTCTTCTTATGACAACTTCAGTTCTATCTGAATTTCATTTCCATAGTTTTATCTCATTATTGCTAATAAGATCGTTCTTCTTTTTCTGTTCTTACCAAGCTGCTATGATTTTATTCTTGTTTTGTTTTCTTCACAGAGCTACGACAATATACAGTAAAATTGTCAGATCTCTTTGACGAATTTCATAAATTGAGCTTATCATGAACTTTTCGTGAATATTGTTACTCAATACTCCATACTCAAAATTATATAAATATTTTACTTTATTTTTCCTGCCCCTATGACTGTTAGTACAGAAAAACATGAGGCATTAGAAACTTTCCAGGAGCTGGAGGATGCAGAGGCAGGAGAGAATGATATTTTACATACATTTTACGGTCTCTTGGGAAGAAGACTTTCGGAAGACTCTGGAAAACACTTCTGCATTCAGTGACGTTTCTTCTTGTTAAAAAAGGCGGCACAGAGTATTATGGCATTGTGAGAATTTTTTTATTAAACATCGAAATGGTGTTACAAAACTTTCCACGAAAGATGAAAACGAAAAATCTAACCATAAAAGAATTGAAAGGAAGATGAATTCAACAATTCCTGTAGGTGTCCACTCCTTACGAAATGTTGATACATATGTATGCAAGGTATCCAATAAAATTCAGGGTATGTATGCAAGGTATCCAATAAAATTCAGGGTATGTATGCAAGGTATCCAATAAAATCCAGGGTATGTATGCAAGGTATCCAATAAAATTCAGGGTATGTATGCAAGGTATCCAATAAAATTCAGGGTATGTATGCAAGGTATCCAATAAAANTGTCTCTCCCTCTCCCTCTACACAGCTGTCTCTCCCTCTCCCTCTACACAGCTGTCTCTCCCTCTCCCTCTACACAGCTGTCTTTCCCTCTCCCTCTACACAGCTGTCTCTCCCTCTACACAGCTGTCTCTCAATCTTCTCAAAAGTTTCGTCCACAACATAATGTATCTGTCGTAAAATTGAGAAACTTTATGAACTAAATAAAAATTTCGTAGGTGTTAGTACATGAAGGTAATTAGAAGGTCACTCATTATTTAAAGAAACAGTTCACTAATATAATACCAAATCAATACTCCCACCGGTTCAAAATTGTTAGTACAAATCAATTTTCAAGTTAGTCCAAAATTGCTAGTACAAACTCATACCAAAGGGTCGATTCAAATAAAACAAATGTTAACTTAATCATATACATCTCATATTACAGGAAAATGTTGAAATGATATTGTACAAATATAAAAATAATAAAATTGAAACACCAAAACTGTTTTCGGCTAATACACCAACAAATTTGAGCCGGAGGGAATACAAAATATATATTTTGTCTGAATCAGTTTTTGAAAACCATTAAAGTTCCAACACAAAGTTCTTAGGATGAAACAAAATCCCGTAATGATAGATTTGGTCAATCTATTCATTTATAACTGAAAATGAAATATTTTGGATTTTATGTGTGCGCATGCGCGAAGGTTAATAATTTTATACTAACATGTGCCCTAAAATAAGTCTATAAATAGTCCTGCTACAACTCTAGATAACACGAGTGTACGTATCCAGTACATGATGTGAAACTGGTTGTAGAAACTGAAGAAAAATCATTGCTTCCAAAATGGTTAAAAAGAGGATAATTTGTCAATCCAGCAACAGCTTGGATGTTTCGTACATTTACCATAAGTTACATTTCTTGAATGATTACCTGCAGCTCCTCCAGTACGTGTTTCTGTACGAGCTGTACAACCCTCGTACATTTGAACTCGTACTGTACACTATGCGTATTCAGAACGCCTCGGAATAAGATATTTTGTCTTGTAGAAATGACTTAAGAGTGTACAGAATTTTGTTTTTAATACACATGAATTGTATCTACATGGCAGGTTTTTGAATAGTATTTATTAAAATTACAAGGTTTAAGGATCAGCATGATGAATACTACTATGTAAGAAACGTAGCCGTCAACAAACTCAATGTCACTGAGCAGAAAAACTGCGGAACACGTTCTATGCATTGCAGTTCCAATGAAAGACACGAAACCTGAAGAGTACGATGAAAATATTAAAAAATATCAAGGGATGCAATATACTACAGAAAAAGCTCATCGCTGCCGATGGGTCGGACGGACTCTTCAGCCCAAGTTGTGGTGATGTCATCATTAATGGTTGCAGCTGCCCTGCTCCTGACAGCAACGCGGAAATAAATGATGTTCAAAAACAGGATATCACAGCAATAGCAACTGTGCCACAAAATCAATGGTGCTCAGAAACAGCATGTCTCGGCGGTTGCAATGCGTGCGCTACAAAAATGGTGCTCAAAAACACGTCCTGTCAGTGGCAAAGGTGCGCGACAGTATAAATGGTGCTCAAAAAACGTCCCAGCAGTAGTAAGAGTGCGTCAAAATACAAATGGTGCTCAAAACAAGTTCTGGCAGTAGCAAGAGTGCGTCAGAGTACAAATGGTGCACAAAAAAACACCAGGTGCGCTCAGTATAAACGATGCGCAAAATGAATACCCAGCAGCAATAACAGTGACGACAAAATATCACTGCATTAATAAAAATGTACTAGAAAGTGAAATCTTTCCGGATTTGAGTTTCTGCAGTCAGTTTTCGGGTCCCGTAATGCTGGGTGTTTGGTGTCACTCACTATTGGAAAAATGAAAGGAAAATCGCGTTTATGAAACTTATAATCCTAAAAATTAAATTATCGGATGAATATTAGCACAACACGAGTACAATTACTTAAAACATTACACATTTTATATTTTCAGATCATTTATTTCAAACACTGCATTGTAGATACCAAAGTAACCAGATCACTATAAAAACATGCAATTTTTTCACGTGAGAGTTAACTAGTTAATTTATAGCCAGTAATAAGATACAAGATGATGTCGCTGCGAGATTCATTTCATTAGATAGCAAACAACGTTCCACCGAACTCATGGAGCAGCGTATCCCAGTCGTCGTACCCTTTCCTGTAAACTACACAGGGTTTCCCATGGAAAACCAAGCCCGCTGTTCGATTGTTAATAAGCTGCTTACTAATTATTTAATAGGAAGTAGTAGGAAGTAACGCAAGTAGCTAGGGCATAAGCTCAATGTAGTAGAGAGTATTACAAGTAGCTAGGATACAAGATCAATGCAGTAGAGAGTATTACGAGTAGCTAGGATACAAAGCGCAATGTATTAGAGAGTATTACGAGTGGCTAGGATACAAGATAAATTAAGTATGGTCTATTACGAGTAGCTAGGTCACAAGATCAATGCAGTAGGGACTATTACGAGTAGGTAGGATACAAGCTTAATGCAATTGGAAGTATTACGAGTAGGTAGGATGCAAGCTGAAAGCAGTAGTTGAACAGCAGGTTCGTTTATTTATTGGATACCGTGAATACATACCCTGGATTTTATTGGATACCTTGCATACATACCCTGGATTTTATTGGATACCTTGCATACATACCCTGGATTTTATTGGATACCTTGCATGCATACCCTGGATTTTAGTGGATACCTTGCATACATACCCTGGAGTTTATTGGATATCTTGCATATAAACCCTGAATTTTATTGGATACCTTGCGTATAAACCCTGGATTTTATTGGATACCTTGCATACATACCCTGGATTTTATTGGATACCTTGCATACATACCCT
>VCRD01002176.1:28052-88965 GCA_006783055.1 Trinorchestia longiramus | reverse complement strand
CGTGTAGGCTTACAACCCGTGTAGGCTTACAACCCGTGTAGGCTTACAACCCAGGTACAACAACCTAACTTCAGGTCACAACCCGTGTAGGCTTACAACCCGTGTAGGCTTACAACCCAGGTACAACCTAACTTCAGGTCTCAACCCAAGTAGGTTTATAGCCGATGACCTATAGTGTGCAGTAGAGGTTAGGAGCCACGCAAGCTATAAGAAGAATGTTCCGCTCTCTCTTGCGTCACTCTGTGCTCAACTTCCGTCAGTCAGACTCTGCAAGGTGCTCAAACTTGCGGTGTAATAAAGCTATTTAAAAAATCTTGGTCCGCTTGAAGCTTTTAAGTCAACTCCGACGATATGAAGGTGAGTGTTGGCTGTTACTGGCTTTGAATATTCCCAAGTCTGTTCGCTTCAGTTTTACCTAAAGAAACGTACTTCTAAGTACCAAGAGTAAGAAAAATTCATAACTTTCGGTAAGAAATCTAGAAGGAAATCGTGTGCTTGTGTCTTAATGACCCAAAAAGCATTTTCAATCAAAAGGATTGCTTCATGAGAGCCGTTGCATGGCTTATCGTGCATCAGGGAGCCGTGAAGAGCGAAGGTATGCTAAGGTGTGTTGCAAGAGCCGTTATCAATTCGTTCAGATTTACAGCTCCATTCTCAGAAAGCAAACTAGTTACAGCCCGGTCAGGCACACATACGAGTTCAATACATTATTTGTCTTAAAAAAAGAACGAGATAAAAATAGACAGTTGAAAGATAATGACACACGAATGTATTATTATATCACCTTCCTATGCAAGCAACTATTGAGAGTTCTGATTTTGATGAAGATTTTAGAACTTTGTATCAAGCTTCTCAGTAATTTACTTCTGACGTAGTGAACAATCATATAAGTCAAAAATTAAAAATAGTCGCTACAACTGAAACTGATTGGACTCAATTCAAATAAGACAGGGATGTGAATTTTGTCTGCGATGAATTTATTGCACGAGTTTTTGTTGAAAACAATCTTCCTATGTTATAAAGACTTACTCAGAAAGTACTAAAATAATATTCAAAATAAATTATTCATAGATTTGAAGAGCCATAATATCATCCCAAATCTTTCATTATTCTATTGAAATTTAATCGACTTAACACGTTGAGTGCGATTGTCTAGCCGGTGCAAATCTTTACTTTGTACACACAGTCACTAGAAAGCTTTGAAAAAATTACAGAACCTAACCTGAGCGACCCACCGGTGGGTCACTCAGGTTAGGTTCTGTAATTTTTTCAAAGCTTTCTAGTGACTGTGTGTACAAAGTAAAGATTTGCACCAGCTAGGCAATCGCAGGCAACGTGTTAAAGGCTACACTTTGATGCACTGCTTTGCCTCATGAGAAAGTTTTTCCTAAAAGATGTTCATTTTCCCACGGAGGAGCATCGCAGTATATCATGACGGAAAGCTCAATCAAGGACACAGCTGGTGTTTAAAATGCAGTAAGAACGATCTAACATGATTTCTCCCTGGTATCGATTGATTACAAGCGTTCTTGAGATAGCAGGACTTTGTAACTACATTAAATTAGTTCGTTTCTTAATCCCTCGAACAAGTGACTCACTTCAAGGAATGCCGCAACTGGACTATATCGTGGGAACGCTGCACCGAAGGAGAATGTCGTGTTTAGAGTCACAGTTATTTGTTTAGTTATTTATTAGAAAGATTCAAACTCAAGTTGTCTCTTACAAGGCGCAATCGTTAAAATTTCCCTAACTTGTTATACAGTTAGTTGCAACTTACGAGAATATATGTTAACTTTACAAATTCAGGTTCATTTTAGTTAATAGAAATTTTAAGTCAGATCGCATTACAAATTCAAATAAAATTCCTCCAACATTAACGCTCAGGAACGTACACGAAAAGAGTGGTTGAGGACGAATCATTTATAACCTTTGCTGTCTTTAGTATCAACCCTGTCATCAAGTTACGTGCATCAGTGAGAAAACTGACCAATATTCCGGACCTCATTTTGGTGTCCAACAAGTTAAGGAGGTCTACGAACTCATCCAACTTAACTGCTGTACCTCCTGTCCTTCGGCTTGCATTATTCATGGGTCCGCTTTTAATAAGAAAGGTAATAAGGAACAGTATTGTGCATCACAAACTTACATGAGCTCTCCAAAAACGACCTCTCATATGCCTTCAGTATTTTATAATTAAATAGGTCCCATCGAAATTTATTGAACTGAAATCAGAACGGGTATGCAGGTATGACAAGCATTGTATTGTGGATACCAAAGGCCCAGGAAAACTATAAAATACTCCATTTTTCCTGTTATTAGCCTTCTTCTCCTCCACGACCATTTTATCGGTATATAAAATACAGAATAGAAGTTCTGTATATATTCATGAAAAATGCTCATTTAAAACAATAATTCGTCTCAAACCTTTAATACACTCGTCTTTATAATTTTAAATTAGTTAACTCGAAACCGTGGAATCTCCACGAGACGTACCTATTACCTTAATATTTGTTTTAAAATAACTCACTGTGAGTAGCACTTTGTATTTTTTTCGTCTAGTCTACCGCCCGTCAGTAGTACTTAAAAAATATAACGAGTCTTTTCGTCAAAAGTAAAGACCGGCGGAACGAGTGAAAATGCTGAATAAAGCTTCCGGTGAATGTTTCATACTACACAGGCTCCTGACTGGACAGTCTAGACCAGGCATGTCAAACATACGGCCCGCGGGCCGTATGTTCACTTGATTATAATATGTAGGGTAGGCTACAAATGTAGGCTGAATGATAAAGCATAGTACTGAAAAACAAAGTTAAATAGTTGGAGTTGACATTCTTTTACTGATCCGGCCCACCTGAGAACAGAAAGTCTGGATCCGGCCCCAGAGCCAAACTGAGTTTAACATGCCTGGTCTAGACCAAGGCTTCCCACGAATGATGAGTAAGTGGAAATCAGTATCTGTGTTACATCTGCCCGCAGGTCGAGTATAAAATTTACTAAAAAAATCGTAATATGAATGCATAAAAATTGCCTGCAGTTAGAATATAAACTAACTCTTTTCCTGATGTCATGTCGCATGCCAATTGAGACTCCATAAGGGATCACTACTAGATACAATAAATAAATTTTGCTCAATTAACTAAACCATTGAATGATGTTCTTGTTAAGCTCTGTTAAGCTCCCTAAATATTTACTGATTATGTATATTGGTCACGTATATTGCACTTCAGAAAAGGACAGTTGAAGTTTCCTGCAACGAAATATGCAATTGATTTCGAAGCTTCATTGGCAGTCAATGGTAGTTCATTCTTAGTTCTATAGTATTTATAGCTTCAATTATAAAGCAATTACATTATTTATTTTATTTAAAACTTTCTTGTATATTTGGTATATTTGTTTTAATATCATGTGCTCTTCCAATGTCTTGTAATATGTGTAATATTTTAAAAGATGAATGACTAAATTTCAAGAAATAATAGAAATGAAACTTCAAAACCTAGCCTTAGATGACCTTAACAAATATTTAAGACAATTAAGTATTGAATAAATATTTAGCGTCATAAAAGTGTGTGAAGAATGGATGCACATCTTTTCTATCTCATCCACGGAAAAGAACGACTAGGTACATAGCAAGAATAAAACTAAAGAAATGCTGAACGAAATTTAATAAGGATGATTATAACGCACTGATATTGAAGGAAGGCTCAACCGAATCTTAGTAGAAAACTGCTCGATACAAAATAATATCAAGAATAAAAATACAGCACAACACAACAGAATTTGACTAGATAAAAGTAAATAATAGTTTTTTTAAATACATGCAACCTCAACTGTAAAGGACAGCAACAATTAAAGTTGTTTAATTCACGACTACAAAATTAATTTCGTATTACTACAATGGTCGTCAGGACCCTTGCATGCACAAGCCCTCACCTTTATCAGTACGCAGTGAAGTAAGAATAAATTTTAGATTGTATGTGAAATAATATTCTTTTAACAACATTTAAATTAATGAAATAGTTCATATTCTTCAAATGAATACATGCTAAATATTTACGCGTCAGGATTTAGGTTTAATGAGAATAACCTAATTTTTAATTTTGAAAATATGAAATTTTCCTCTTCATTTATCGTGGTGAAAATTTTGAGGCACCTCTTCTCGAATAACAGCAGCGCAGCCTCAACTTAGCGCTGGAAATACTTTCGTTTTTAGCGATAATGCAATTGTTCCTCGAATTGCACTCTCTCTCTGCTTCGGGAATGCATAACCACGTGATAAATTTTGTTTACCTAGCAATTATTTAGCAAGCCTTGTACATCAAAATGATATCTTCAACTTTAAAACTATTCAATCACTCTCGTAAGTTAGAAACTAGCTATAACTGGTGCATTCTTGAAAGGAATTTGGAGTGAGTGCCTGTAAATGCAGCGACTGAACTCGTAATTATTAGGCAGGGTTTGTAGCTTGGGTTGGTGGGCGGTGTAGGCACGATGGATCGCGACGCACGTTCACTTTCAGCAGCCAAACCTGAGCGTGAAGGTCAGATGCTGCAGGGCGACAATGCCCGTCTATTTCAACGAACATCTCCCAGTTAACAAATAGACAGTAAAAAACGAATAGTACTCAGTTAGTAAGTATGCAGTAAAATGCGAACAGTACCCAATTAGCAAGTAAGCAGTAAGAAACGAACAGTACAGTTAACAAGTAGGCAGTAAAAAACGAACAGTACCCAGTTATCAAGTAGGCAGTAAAATACGAACAGTACCCAATTAACAAGTAAGCAGTAAGAAACGAACAGTACAGTTAACAAGTAGGCAGTAAAAAACGATTAGTACCCAGGTAGCAAGTGGACAGTAAAAAAATTTAGTATATTTTCGTCTACCTAAACTACCAATGATTGACTCCAGGTACAAAAACTTTATTGTCCATAATTATTTTATGAATTTTACAACTTGAAACATTTTGTTCCTGGATAGCGCAGGTAAAAAGTCTTCGATAACCTTTAAAGTCTGAGTAGACTCTCCATAAAAGAACTAGTGGATAATATAGTGTGGTGGATGCATTCCGAGTAAATTATTACCCCTACTTGTGATGAGCTTATAGCCTTGACAATTTAATACAGAATATACATAAAATCAACAACTGCAACGTGCCCATGTCAACCTTGAGTTCATATATCGTTTAAATATCATTTAAATGCCACTAGACGGCATAACTTAAACGATTCATCCTTATAAGCTTACAAGGTTATGAGAATATCACTAGGTGAAATTTGTATCACTCTAAGGTGCCTTATATGCATCCTTTTATATGAAGTGTTAGTAGTTAAAGTAAATAAAGTATGTGAACTTTATTACAACTACGTATTTTATGAACTTTTAAGTTCCATCTGTGAGCCAAGTTTGATGTTCAATGTAGAAAGATGTAGTAAATATTTTTATTTAAAGATGGTGATTTTATCGCATACAAAGAGAATCAAATAATGTGCTCCGGTAACATTAAAAGATTTCACCGTTTCTCCTGGTAGTTTTTGCAGCTCGCTTTGCAGTTCCATGGAATAAAAAAATTATCTTAGCCAGATTGTGAAGACGTGCTCAAAGTTCGAAAAGTTGAGGCAATTAAAAGTATACATTTCTAGAAACGCTACGCTCATACACAATTTCATTAAGAACTTTAAGTACTAACAAATTCTTACTAGAGAAAAATGGCACGCTAAGGAATCATGATTGCTTAAACTTTTCAATGCAGCTGGAAAATGTTAATATCTAAAAATCAAGTGCTGTACAGCGAAAGGGAAATACCTAAAATTTGCATGTTGAATAAAGATATATTCATACGAGGAATTATATACAATATTAGATGAATACTTGTGAATGTGAGCCTTTTAAAAAATATATTTTTGGCGTTATCCATCGTCGGATCGCAATCGTTTGTTAACCGAGAGAGTCCTGACATAACCTAAGCAAAGCCACCAGTTAACCTGAAAAAAATAAACTTATCAATAGTGCGGAGCTGTATGAACTTTTATCTCTAGCAGAACACATTTTTTTCCATTTGATGCGTGTGCTTAAATATTTCAAGATTTCCTCGCGCCTTTGAAGCCTTTCTCTAGGAGGTCTGATAAAGTATGTAGGCCTTCGCCAGTCTGCGGTTGCTGTTGCGTCATCCTGTGTCTGAGTTTTGCCTTTCGTTGTACACTTCCACCTGGTCTTTATCTGTTTTGTTAATTGCGGTGAGAAGCTTGGTGAAAGCATTTTTGTTAACAGCTTCACATTGACGATGAATAAAATAATCGAAACTCTGTGGCTAGGCTGTTCTGTTTATGGCGACCGCAAACTGCGTATACTGGGTTCTGGGTGGGCATGCAGTTGCTAAAACTAAATTTTAATGGGATGTAAAAACTTGTAGCACACGAATGCGTTATATTTCCTCGCCGATTTTTCATTATAAAACAGAAACAGCACTTTTTCTGGTGGCATAAAACAGAGAAGCACTAAAATAGTTAATTTTTATTCCTCTAATAAGCTTTAATAGATATACATATGTGTAGCTACTCTCGCTTTAATTTTACGTACGTGATTACCGCGCACATTCAAAGTGATGGTTATTCAGTATACATAGGTTGGAGCCCATCACCAAGAGAAAATGGAATCAAAACTATGAACTCCCAAACACAATGTGAAAAAAGTCCTAGTCAACAGTTACTACTAAATGCATTTAAACACTTTTCTTCTTATTACTTTTCTCAAACGCAGTAGGGGAAACCTGATCACATCACGCATATTAACACTTATCACGTCAAGTAAACATATATATATATATATATATATATATATATAAATATGCATATAACGAAGACGTTCGTACACCAATGATATGTAAAACTTGTGTAGTTTCTGTAACTCCTTAAAATAAGCACAGTTTCAAAATTGTACTTTCGTCCAACTTACACTGGTCAACTAGTAACCTCTAAATATTTTAACTCCAACTGGGGTTTAGTAGTCTTCATAATTTTCATCAAGACTAATCTGGTCCGTACTGCTATAGTCGGAGTTTTTTATAATCATTTTCATTTTACGATCTTTTAATTTTTATAACATTCTCATTTTCAATTTATTGTCTTACTCAAACGTAAATGTTTGAGTAAAGTAATAAATAATCACATGGAACTAATTTCCATATCATTCAATGGCACATTCCATAAAAATGTAAGGAATGTGCCTCTGAAAGCTTCAACTCTGTGTTACACTTCACACACAAATTTATTGACAAATCTTAAATGGCAGAAATTCTTAAAAGTGTTTGCACAAGAGAACTGGTTTTTCCCATTTTACGAATGACTCATAGTGTACCGGTTAAGCTACTCAGTTATCAAGAATTTTTTTGCATGAAATTCCTTCAGACGTTGGCCCAGAAAAAGTAGGCTGCCGTAAATGGAAGGGAGCGTCTCACTAGTTTTGGGTGCCGACCTTTGCTATGGAACCTTCATACAGCGGAGGTAGGGGGCGGCAGCTGCGTTCACTTTCACCTTTGGAGGGTAAACGCCCGGCGTAGGTCTGCGTGGGTATATGTATATATTTTGCGTGTACTTTTCATGGAGAAATTAGCTATGCAACACAACTTGCAGAGCTACACTCGCATACAGACGCAAGCTCACCGTATTTGGCATTGGGAACAGACAAATTGAATTGTATCCCTTTTTGCTTGGTTGGCGATTATTATTTATTATCATTATTATATTCCTAGTTTAACTACAGCATGGTTGGCGACCAAGAACTAAAGATGTTAAGTGTCACTTTTTTCCTCAACGAGTTCGGTGAAACCAAAATCATAGACTTTTTTCAGAAAGCAAACTTCTGCCGATTTGAGTTATTCTAACGTCCAGCCCTTGAAGGTGATGAAAAGAGAGCGTACTTGACAGAGCCATGAACCTCGATTTGTAGTGCATGATTATTGACATTTACGTGCATAAATTAACTGCTACGAGCCTGGGACTGTGAGTGGTGGTCATCAGTGAGCAGTGGGTCATGAAGTGTCCTGGACTTTGGCTTCTGAGAGCACCATTGTCACTTAACACGTTGACTCCGATTGCCTGATTGGTGTAAAACTTCACTTTGTACGCATAGTCACTAGAAGGATCTGAAAAAATTACAGAACCTAACCTCAGTGGTACACATACGTACCACTTCGGAGTCAACGTGTTAACGCTCCTTACAGTTGTTCAAAATTTGCGGTTCAAATAATACACCTAGTGGTACACATGTGAACTAACACGTAGTCAACGTGATAACCTGTCAAACATCAGCACGAACAGGTGTACTTGCCAGGAACAGCAGCACGAACAGGCGTAGTTGTTAAGTATTTATACATAATTTTACATGAATGTTATAACGTAATGTACACAATTATAATACTTAGCTCATTGGAGAAGCAACAATTGTTGCTTAATTTGAGAGGTCTCACCTCATCTGCTTCCCCTGTGCAGGTACTCGTGTTACTCGTGGTGGTCGGCGCCGCCTTGGCTGCCAAGTTGCCCCTCGAAGAGGAAGAAGAGTTTATTGAGGTAAGCAACTCGTTGTATTTGAAACGCTGCTATCTAGAATATTTATTCCTTAGTTTCAGAACATGAGTCGTACTAGAACCATCCTGGTGGTGGAACTAATTTTGCCAACTGTAATAATACTATGTAAGATATATGTACATACAAGGTCCCTCTGTATTGAAAATTACATCTGATGGGAGTTAATGGGCTGAGGAACACCCTCTATGTTCGTATATGTGATTATGCACAATACGTTAGAAAATTTTACGTACCTAACTTGTGTTGGAAATAAAAACTGGTCAATCCGTGCAGTTGTCGCTGCTGAGGCACACATCAAGAGTTGGGCACATTAGACAAATCAGAATATTCGTCTTACTGAACATGGTGTCAACTGATAACATATTAATAAATCATGCGATGTAACAACTTTTACAAATTGAGCGTCATACATTACACGAAATGTTACAATTCTTTGCATACATAGAGTTTTAAGTTTCCGACCGCAAAACATTTCAAATAAATCAGAACATTTTTCTAGTGTAACGACTAACATTTCAGGATCATGTACTTGATATTTGAGGCCCTTCATGTTATAAAAGTTCAAATTGAAATCTCAAATGTTTATTTATCACCCGTTCCTACGCCACGAAAGTCTCAAGTGCGTGAAGAAGACGAGAATTTAAAGCTTCTTTTTAACACATTCATTGCGGTATGACACACCGGTGGGTCACTCAGGTTAGGTTCTGTAATTTTTTTGAAACTTTCTAGTGACTGTATATACAAAGTAAAGGTTTGCACCGGCTAGGCAACCGCTACGAATGTGTTAACATACCAAATCGTGATCTACCAGCACATGTGGTATTTGCAAACAGTAAAATTTCTATAGGTTATTAAATGTTAGTTTCAAGGCAATGAAGTACACAGTTCAAGGCACAGAACAACGTTAATAGTTAGTAAAATATTGAATGTTCAAGTGTGACACTCTCTCGTGCTGTAGTTATTCTTATACTTGGTGTACAGTGCTGTGCTCAACTAACACGTATTTATGTTTTTTTCAGCCACCAAAGCCGTACAACTTCGGGTTCGAAGTTCGTGACGACAACACGACCAACTATCAGAACAGGGCCGAGGCTTCTGATGGAGAAGGCCGAGTGAGAGGCTCGTACAGCTACGTGCTTCCTGACGGCTTTGTCTATACCGTCGTATACGAGGACAACAAGGACGGCGAGGGCCTTAAGGTGAGGGAAACAAGGACGGCGAGGGCCTTAAGGTGAGGGAAACAAGGACGGCGAGGGCCTTAAGGTGAGGGAAACAAGGACGGCGAGGGCCTTAAGGTGAGGGAAACAAGGACCGGGAGGACCTTTAGGTGAAGAAAACAAGGATATCGAGGGCTCCTAGGTAAGGAAAACAGTGGCTTAAAAAAGACACGAAAATCAAAGCTAAATCGAAGACAAAGCAGAAGTGAAGGAAGGTTAGCTAAAACAGCAATGATTTGAAGGCAAATAAGGAAAAAGAGATCAGTAATATTGTTCGAAGTAACAGGGAAAACAAAGGATGTTGGAGAGTATATTAGACGGAAAGGCGCAGAATAACAAAGACTATTAAAAACTGAGTGAAACTAAATGAGAAGTTATCACAAATCTGGAAAACTTATACAAGACTACGAAAAAACAGAGGCTGGCCAAACTAAAGTACGACAACAACAGAATAGCAAAGACAGCTAGGAGGACTTACGGTACAAGACCAGAATACAAATTAAAAGAATTCGAGACAAGAGAATTTCATGTTAGTTTCTTTGACGTGTACGTATGAATGATGTTCGGATTTTAACTCTCACTACTGTGTTTATAATTTTTGTTTCAAAATTTAATTCTCAAATCAGTTTTCAATGATTCATATTAAATTCAAAGATTACCAATTTCCAGGCAAGTTATCAGGATGTGGAAGATAAGCAGGTTTCAGTGCAAGGGAAGAAAGGATTTTATTATGACTTTTTTACCTATTATTAAAGTCTTTTATTTTCAAGAAAATCAATTTTGTAGACTCAGGTATGTAGCACGTTGTATTACAATATTTAATGTACATTTCATTCTAGGGCAGCTCTTCTCCTATTCATGCACTTGGATTCTGTGCGAATTGATTGCTAGATTACATGCGTTTCTATATTCAGGCATGTCACAATGAACAAAGAAACTATAGCTGTGAAAGCACAAAATCAACGTACATTCGCAGCAGGTTTCAACAATTCAACGGAGTATTTTCATTGTGCAGAGTTGTGATGACACTATTCCAATGATTCACCTTTCACTATACAAAGTAACAGTTGTAAATTCAGCATTATGAATGCGAAACAGTAGACATTGTTCCCCATTGTTGAGGGCTGTGTCGTCCATGAAGCGTGAACGAACTCATAGACGAGTCATGCCAGAGATTCGTTCGTATCATTCTTTTTTATTTATTACATGTTTTGGAACTTGGTTAGAAAATAATTTTCACTAAATTTCTTCTAAGCAGGCAAAGCGTATGGTGAAATTACTGTTTCTAGGAACTTATATACTAATCACCAGCTTGGTCGACTGGTGAGCGAATCTGCTTGCGAGCGGAAAGACCCGGGTTCGAATCCCGCTGCCGACATGGTTGACGCGGCTAGAAATACGGCATGGGACTTGGGTAAAACAACCGAATAATTATCGAAGTAATTATCCGACCCAAGAATGGGCCAGAAGGTTTGTTCCTATAGCCTCATTCTATTCTATTCTACTTGGATGCTCGTGAAACTCTTTAGCTAATGCCTACTTTTTCTGTGAGCAGGCCACCGTATCCAAGGAGCCTTCAGGAATCGATGTGGTTATTCCAGAGCCTTATATTAATCCCAAGGATCGGAGGAGGGTGATCCAATGATCATTCAGTTTCAAAGAAGAGCTTAACCTTCATAATCTCATAAGTACATGTAGTTAATTTCCCTCATCTCATATATCTTTCATGGGTTGATGTAACTTAAGGTCCGATACTTAAAGCTGAAATGAAGTCTTCAATATAACGCTGAAAAAAGGTCTAAACTCTGTGCTGAATTGTGACTAAAAAAAATAAATGTTCTGCCCAAAAATTCAATTTTGATGCTTAACAGTAGGTTTAAGAGTACAACATAGCATATAACTTCCCTCTAAAGAGTATTCATTATATAACTAGTTTTTAAATTGTAATGTTTTTACCTGTATTTATTTAAAAATTCGTAGTTAATCAAAATAAGACAAAAAAGTTTTAGGAATTAGTTCTGAGTCCACAAAAAGTGTAATTGATTGCCAAATATTTGTAAGGCGTACCGATATCAGTAAAAGAAATAAATTTTTGTTTATTCTCGCACCCTTCCAAAGACCATTACAGAGGTTCTCCGAGTTATTAGGTTGTTACAAAAATAATGACTGATTTTAGAAGCATGCGTTAGCCTTCGAGCGACCATTATTTCTGTAACAATCTAATACATCGCAGAACAGTTCTCCAGACGAGCCGTTCTACTGTCGACAGCGGTTCTACGGTCGAGTTACGAATGCATTGCATTACAATGCAGAATTACCATAATCTATGTCAATTACTTAACCTAAAACTCTATTTAGTCATGTATAGACCTCAGGAAACAAAGAGACAACGGAGTATAATTCCTTCGCGTTCACAAGCAAAGCCAACGACGACGCTTGAAATTGCTACTCTATGTCCAAATTTACTTTTTAAATTATGAAATATATAGGCATAGCCCTGTAAAGAAAAAAGTGCATTTTTAATACTATCATATAAGGGATAACTTTCGTAATGTCCAAACAAGATATTCAGGACGAGGTGGACTGCATGTAGGAGAAGGATAGGGAGACCATGGTGAGAAAGTGAAGCCTAGGTGGCAGCCACCAGGTTACAGCCACCAGGTTACAGCCACCACGTTACAGCCACCACGTTACAGCCACCACGTTACAGCCACCAGGTTACAGCCACCAGGTTACAGCCACCAGGTTACAGCCACCAGGTTACAGCCACCAGGTTACAGCCACCAGGTTACAGCCACCAGGTTACAGCATATTTTCTATACTGATGCACATCAATAGTTAGCTCACAGTTCACTACGCAAACAGCTGCAAGTATAGGTGGTTTGGTTTACTGCAAATAGTAAACAGTAGCAGAAAACAGTAACAGTAAATAGTAGACACGGAAAGAGGACTGCAGAGTAAGTATGAAATATTAAATCTATATTTCAAATAAATATTCAGAAGCAAAAATGTTAAACAAATTTTGATAGGATTCAATGAATATTGAATTTTTATTTATTAGTCGATTCAGTTGGACCAATGAAGAAAAGTTAACCCTTTAGCGATCAATTTGTTTTTCTAGTTTCTACGTCTAAGCTCACAAAGACCGTCTGTACACTGATGCAATGAAGCACGCTGAGAGCCAGGCAGCCAAAAGAACGACACTGTAACATGCCGACGCGTTCAAACCTAGTAGCAACCTCATATTGCTCACTGTTTAATTATTAGAACAATTCTCCCAAAGACAATGAAAGACGACTGAATTGTCCTTTTAGTCGCTAAAGGGTTAACACGTTGCCTCCGATTGCCTGATTGGTGTAAAACTTCACTTTGTACACATAGTCACTAGAAGGATCTGAAAAAATTACAGAACCTAACCTAAGTGGTACACATACGTACCACTTCGGAGTCAACGTGTTAATACAACCATACACTAGAGATAATTGTCTTAAAAGTTTAGTAATAGCTCCGAAGGGCTGGACGGCATGCGACCCTGTCTAAAAACAGCATATTTACCTGGCTGCTTCCGGCACCAAGTAGCAGATGTCAGCTCTACCAGCAGGAGTTCCATGTATTGCCGTACAGAATTATGAACTTTATGCACATTGAGAGGAAGAAAACTGTCTCTAAATTTCAAACAGAGAGATTTATTCAAGAAATTACACCATTATTTATATACTCCTTTGAAATCCAGGGAGATCTAATTCATAGATCGTTGATCATTCTGTTGAATGAAATGATCCAAAATTCATTACAAAGATTGGTTTAGCACGTTTGTTGCGATTGCCTAGCTGGTGCAAATCTTTACTTTGTACATACAGTCACTAGAAAGCTTTGAAAAAATTACAGAACCTAACCTGAGTGACCCACCGGTGGGTCGCATCGCAACAAACGTGTTAATACCTACACTGCTGAGTTTTGAACAGAGTTAACTCACCTATAAACATTTGAAGAGTGAAGTACACAGCCTTATTCCACCAAAGACTACTGTGCAAATTTTTCTTGGTTGTGAGAATGTTCAAGGATAATCCTAACATACGAGGCGTACGAAAGCACGACTCAAGTTCACGGGTGCTTACAATTGCTCCATTGTTTCTCTGCAAGTACTGTAAGTTGTAGGTTAGTTTTTCCTTGAGTACTAATAAAGTAATATTACATGTGAAACTACGCATTTTGAGAGTCTCTCTGAAGTCCTAATTCAAGATTTCATCAATCAGAGCTCACAGTAGTCGAAATTAGAGAAACAAAGCTAATGGTCAAAACTTGACAACCGATAGGGAGAAAACTTTAACAAATTTAAAGTGTGTAGAAATTTATTACGCCATTTCAGTTTTGAAAAATTTCTATCCGTTCTCTACTTCTTAAGTATTCAATTTACTGTTTTCACGTTCCTTCACTATACTGAAGGAAGGTAAATGACCAAGAAGAATTGCAAACTATCAACGTAGACAAAACAGAGAGACATGTTTCTCTTCCTTTGACCTATATTGGATAAAACTTATTGCCTTAGAGCATGACATGAACTTCAGTTCTGTTGCAACTTCTCAGGGAAATGAACTTATTTGCCGTGGGTCGAAAGTCTTTCAGTAGTTTTTATTTGTAGGTACGTTTCGTGACATATCTGTTACACTCTTACTTAATACGCAAGGCTAATAAAAAATCATTTAGAAATGTGTCGCAAAATATTTAAAAGTTTCTTGTCAGGAGGATGTTGAGCAAACTCTCAATATTTGTGTTACAGCATCAAAAATCATACACTAAACTAAAACTAATTTTTTTATGTGAAATAACTTTTCTTGAAATAAAATGTGCATTATAATCAAATTTTAAGAATTGATCAATATAAACAGTTTGAGTTAAGACATTTCATATGCCTGCTAAATTCTTCAACAACAGTTAAGTTCCTCTGCTAAATATTGATTGGAAAGCTTAGTAGCATCTAACAAATCAAACCTTTGTAAACAATAATAAACATTAAATTTCAGATTGAATGATCTGAAACAAACTTTCAAACACACTATGTACAATTTGACCTCCGGAAAAACTGAGTTGCCTGAAAGAATATACTACTGGACTAAAATCATCAAGTAGGTCAGTCTCCAGAAATGCACTGCTGCACACTGCTCAAATTCATTGACATGTCAATTTTTTCCACTCCCACAAAACTATGATATTTACAGTATTAAAAACCGTATGCACAGCACTAACCAACACCAACTGTAGACCCGTATGTACACACGAAATACACATATAAAAGTATTACGTTAAACTAACTTTAAATCAACTATGATTTTGCCATTTGTGGCAGGAACACAGTTGAGACATTTCTGTGCTCAAGGATATTACTTTGTTCCTTAAGTTACGGCATGTGTGTTTTGATCATCAAGAAAAGTTAGTTTTCTGAAGGTAATTTGATTTTCTTTCAGGTTTAGAAACATACATCGGAACCTTTTCTGGAGCATATTCTCCAGTCTAGATAAATACACAGGGAAATTAAACTGACACATCGATCTGTCAGGTACACAATAGGTTTGCGCTGTGGCGCTTAATTCAGCTCAACAAAGAGCATGTCAGCCCAACGCAGGGCGTAGTCCTCAGGGCACGATGTATCATACGAAACAGATATGAATTTGAAATGCAGTCACACTGAAAACGCAGTTGATAGCGCGATAATAATAAGAAAAATTGTTTCACAATTTGAAAAATTGTTTCACAATTTCATATACGAGAGTTTTCTGTACCATCTGAACGAAGCTAAATTAGGAATTGTTGAAATTATTGTTTTAAATAGTCATCTCTCATCAAACATGTTGGTCATAAAGTGGTAAAGTCTCTATATATAAAATTATACGAAACAATCTTAAAAGAGAAATTAATTTTTCAATCGATGCACTATTGTGGGGCAGACCAAGAACCCAGACACATCAGAACAGCTTCCCTGGGCACGCGTTGATTTCCAGCATGGTTGCAAGCCCATATATGCCCTAATTTCATTCATCATTTTCTATTATTATTTATACCTTTTTAGCAAGTATTACGAATTATTACTATTGAAAAGTATTTACTAGTGTATTCCTACACAGGATAACCTACGTCTTTCACAATTAAATGACGTAAATGTATCTGGAAATTAAAGAAATGAAGTAGGTGATCATTGTCGAGGCTGTTCTTGAGCTGGTCCCTCGTTGTAGCGCTGTGGTCGTGGTCGCTGGACGCCCCGTGTCCTCAGTGTGTTCAGAGTCTCCTTGATGTCCATAATCAACGGCACCGCCGGGTCCCCTACCTTCAGTCCTAGAGACTCCGCCAATGCTGCCTCTCCCGCTGGGTGACGGAGTAGAATGTACAGTCATTACTACGTAGCTTCTCTATGCTAGTTTCCTAAAACTTCTTTATATAATGTACTGTAATATATAAATATATAATATATATATAATATTTAATAATGCATATAAATTATATATTATTCATGTAATATGTAACTCATTATGTAGTAACTTTGTGCAGGGATAACGCAATTAGTCAAGTTTGACTATGTATCGATTTCAAATACCTGTTGAAGTCATCTGAAAGTCAAATACTAAAAATAAATATCAAACACGAGCAAGACATTGATTCTAATTATTTTTTATGTGAGTTAGAATATCAGTTTGGAGTAATAAAGGTACAGTTCCCAGGAAAAAGGTACACTGGTTTGATTCATAGCAATTCAAAAAAGTACGTTGGAATAAACAAAAAGCTCTTACTTCACTCAGAAATTCGTAATTTTAACTTTTGATTTGTGTGTAGTGGAATACACTTGAAAATATACATTTAATCTTTACTAATAGCACTGTGCACGAGGTGTGAACACAATATTTTATCGCTACCAAGGATTCGAAACCTCTTCCATATTATGGAAAAAAATGTGTTAAGTGAAGCTACCTTTATTTTCTAGAAAGATTTATCAACTTTTTATTCGATTTTCAATATGTTGCAGCCAACTAGCTTATGTAAAAGATACAGAACAAGTCTCCAATGATTGAGGATAGTTTGTTTGGCTCGATTACTGGTATTCTATAAAGAAACATGCATTTTCAAACGACAAGAGTGTATCTTAATATCATAAAAATATGCAGGCCTGAAACCAACACCAAAGAAGTATCGTAGAGTCTCAGTGCGCTTTGTCCAATCGAAAGTAGAAGGAAGACCTCATCCTGTTGGTTTCTCAGTATTCTCTTGCTATAATTAATGACATTCTTCCTTGCGTGACAAAGACGAACTTAAAAGTTGTGTCTCGTTTCATTACTTAAAGGCATGTGCGTAGTCTGGTGTGATGCACGATACTTGCTCCCATTATGTACAAATAGTATATTTTGTGTCACACAGTCGCTGTTAGCATGATTGAAAAATAACGAAAATGCATTTTGCGGTGGTAAAAGTTACAAATTCTCCGTGATTGCCGCTTTTGATTCACCACCTACTCCCTGCGAGTTAAAATATAATGAAATGGTAACTCAGTAGAGTTCGTCTGTGTGTAAATTACGTGATGTGGTGTGAGGAGGAGATGCAGGTCCTCGTGATGGTGGGGAGCTGCTGGAGGGAAGGTTGACGGGGGTGATGCAACGAGCACTACTGGGGCGACTTCTCCCCAACGCTGCCTCTCCCCATGCCGGGACAGGAACGCCTGTGGGAAAAGCAATAGCGTTCAATGAAGTCAGTCCCCAGTGAATTACTGCGGAAAGAATCTTCGCGTCACATCATATCACATCACCAGCTTGGTCGACTGGTGAGCGAATCTGCTTGCGAGCGGGAAGACCCGGGTTCGAATCCCGCTGCCGACATGGGTGACGCGGCTAGAAATACGGCATGGGACTTGGGTAAACAACCGAATAATTATCGAAGTAATTATCCGACTCAAGAATGGGCCAGAAGGTTCGTTCCTATAGCCTCATTCTGTTCTATTCTATTCTATATTGTGCATGTTCAGGTACAAGTTTAAGCTAACGACACACGGCGGTATGAATAGACATCATTTTATATTGTGCATGTTTAGATGCAAGTTCAATAATACAACACATGCAGTAAAAAGAAGCATCAAATCATATTGTGTATGTTTAGAAAAAAGTTTAAATGATCACACAAGATCGTAAATTTATATGTACTGTGAACTATAGCGCGAGAGTTCTAGTCATTCTTGATAGAAACAGATTTGAACGTACACTTCACAGGTAGTGACGCAGTCTCTTTACGATTTACAAGAGTACTTTATTCGCTACATCACGTTCCTCCCCTCAGTAAATAATGTTTGTTTGACGGCCATTTCATTCTGACCAGAATTTATCAACAAATTATTCTTCCCAAAACGTAAACTGTTTCCTCAACGCTTGATTCCCCACGGGCACTAAGAGGCTTCCCATTGAAAGTAAGAAACATTCGTGAATGCATCACCTGCGGAGGGGCTGATGTGGTCTAGGGGTTGTACCCTTGTGTGCTGAAGGAGGTCTGCTGCAGACCTCGGTCTGGGGACCAGGTAGGGGTCTGAAGACTTCCAAGGGGCACTGCCCCCTGAGAGGCGACCCAGCTCTGCCGGCGCTGAAGGTGGGGCCGAGACCCTGCAACAGGATTTAATTTGTGATGTACTGTAGTAAATGTGTATGGGAGAAATCAGAATTTTCACCTAAAAATGAGGTTTTCCCGCGAGATCCAATTTTAAAGGATTCACAGTTCACGAGAAGCAATAAATAATTCATGTGCTGTGAAAGTCGTCGAGTTAAATATTATTCAGAAAAATTATGAAATGTTCAATGAATGAAACCGTGTGACCAGCAACTTTTTCCTTAGTTTTTTCATTAAATTCGAGATCAAATCTGAACGCTGGTTGTAGGTAATGAATTGTTTGCTTTTCATGAATGAATCTTAACGAGTGCAATTGACGACAATTGATAAGGACTTTTATTTGGTGATATTCATCATATTCCCTCCATCATATTCGCACTGCCACATGCTCATGTGCGGTTGAAGTTTCTAATCTGTGTCTGATTTTAAACAATGTCACATGACGTAAATATATACAAAAAATAACAGACGATGTAAACCTAATAATATTAAATGCAGTAAAGATCACAGAAATAATGCTGTACAAGTGAAAATATTCATTGCCAACCAGATAAAATAAAAAATAAAAAATAAATAATAAAAGCTTACAAACATACAAAAAACATGAAATTTATAGTTCTACAGTAAATGTGAGTCTCCAAATAAATGAAACAAATTGAAATCGGAAAAATTATACAGTATGAAAACGAATATATGATACAGTGAGTCCTCCTTATACGGTAATTATTTATCCGGTAAATTCACAGTTACACTATTTGGTAATTACTACCCTGGATTCTATTTACGGTAAGAAAAATTTACAGATACGGTATCCGCTCATGTTTTGTTTACACCGTAACGTAGCGCCGTGCGACCATTACATCAATCAGTCTCTTCCAGCGTTTCCCTTTGAACACAAGTTAAATTCTCACGGTGTGTTTTTGCGATATTATCATCACGACGCACAGTGACGCACCCATAATGTACACAAAACGTTCTGCAAACACTACTGCAGTTGAAAAGGCTAAGCTACAGCTGGTCCTTCCTCCATATCGTAGTTCTTCAAACCAGTCAAACGCGCCGACCGTGCTGCAGCTGATGGAATACGTCGCGAGTGAAAGGTAAATACAAATACTTTCTGTTTATTTCTTTGGCGCAGTAAAAGGTAAATACAAATACTTTCTCTTTATTTCTTTTGCGCAGTACTTTACATTTTTATGTGACTATTTTCATGTCTGTCGGGGTGACTTTCGACGTGCTGGAACACATATCCTAGTATTACATGTTAGGTTTGGTTCGGTATACGGTAATTTCGCTATGCGACCAGGCTTTCAGGAACGCAAGTGTACCGTATAACGAGGACTTACTGTACTAATTACAATCCATAAATTAGTTTCAACTTATTAAATTAAATAAGGACAAGTAGCACCACGGAGCAGATGATGCAAAATGAAAACCTTCAGTGGTACGAAATCATCAAATCATCTCAATCATAGTACCAATTAAATGACATCTAATCAATTTAAAATAACTAAATAATAAATGATGCCAAAATTTGTTTAGTTTTTTGCTTAGTAAAAGCGAATAAATTTCTTGATGCATCGACTGATGTTAATAAGTGATCAGATGAAAATTTGTTCCTTTTCTCAACAATGAACTCAAGCATAACTTCTGGTTATCATTAATTGTCATCCACAAACGTTTATTAATGGGCCTTTGTGTTGGTTACTGAGGTCATACAGGATATGTGAAGAGTACTAAGTAAAAGCCTAAATAAACTACTATGCATGAATTGTTTCAATTGATGTAGTGCAAATTGTTCTAGCTAGTGCACGAGTGTATGAATTCAGTGAGTTCATCAAAGAGACGAGTTTTTTAAAAGTGTACCAAAATTAAGTGAAATGGATCTTAGAAACTCTGAGTCGTTCGAAATAATTCTGAACAACTTGGTCGCTCCATGTAACCAATGATTAATATACGCACCATGATTACGGAATTCTAATTAATAGGACTGATTCCAAACTTTAAAACTTTTGTTTTCATGTATTATTCAAATATTTTAGCAGCTTGGTTCGTGAATAAACCTAAAAACATGAAATGTTATGAAGGACCAAGTATTTCAACTTCAAAAATGAGGTACTTTCAAGTACATACTCTAATTAGTCTAAATGAATGAACTATGAAACATTTCGATGGTCAAAAATACGATAATTTCGAGTGAGTATGTTTGAATCAAATTTATATTCAATGATCGATTACAAAATATGATGCTTACATTGTACAAATTTAGGGGAGTTTGATGCTATGCCGTTTTCCTTCATAATTTCCGAGATTCAAAACTAGGCAACGCGCATTGATGGCGTCTTAAAAAAGTGAAGCGAGTGAGTCGTGAGGCTGTACAGGGGAACCTCGGTTTTTTAATTGAATCCACATCAGAAGGCCGCTCTTGAACTGAAATGTTCATAAATTGATACAATTTTTGGGTAAAAATTACTATAAGGAGGAATAATTCGTTCCTGAACCATCGCGTGAAAGCATTCTAGATGTTTTTTCTTCTATCTCTTGGATTTTCTGCTTCTTGTTAAATTTTACTATCGATTTCGTCGTGTTATTTTGCTCTTGCCTCCACTTCATAATTTTACGGCAGTGCGACATAGCATATTCACTTAAAACGTTAATCGTGCAGCTTGCCACTCTTTCTGGGTGATGCATATCCACCAGATATCCAGCTCATTTCATTTTATATAATATCTACGATGAATTAGTAGATATATGGGCAACTTCCCGATACCTTACGTTAATACATCATCAATGACGAAAAAGGCATTTGCCTCAATTATTACAAGTCTTCATACTTCTCTTTTTTTTTCCTTCCACTAGTTTCCTCAGATCCAATGGTTGTTGTTAAACAAACAGGATGAGTAATACACAATACAAGAGATAGCATAAAAATTAACATGTATGGTCTAAACAAGAGTTGTGGCATAACTGAATCACCAATCAGTTTTTCTTGCGTTGATCTCTGTTTGTTTGTTCAATAACCGAATTTTGCTCATTAAACGAGTCACCTTTTTTGAAAATTTAGTCAATAACCGATTCTTGACTAACTCATCAACCGAGGTTTCACTGTATCGTGGAATAAGAAGTAAAGCTGACAAAAACCACAAAAAATTCGCAAGCGTGACTATACAGTACATGTATTAAGAGACTGGAACACTTACCGTGCAGCGCCAGACAGAGGCAGTGCATCAACACACGAAAAAGTTAGTTCGGACTTATATCGAAAGCTGGCTTTAGCAGATGCAAGTTTGAATCACGTTTCAATGATTCAGAGACCCCATTCCGAATGATGAAATGACATTAGCACCATTTAAGTGCTTGTGACACACGCAATGATAAATAAGAAATTTCACTCGTGATAAACAATAAATTTGAGCACCCTAAAGATTATCGTCGCATTGCGTCGCAATATGAATTAAGTGCGCAGTTGCTGCAACGTTAACTAATGTTCGTGATCAAGTTAATATTCGCTCTTCTTGTCAGTAACGTTCGACGTCGAAATGAACTTTGCGTATATCATGTGGGCTCGTTTGTGTCTGCAAGTCAACGATAGTAGGGATTTATTGATAGTCAATGATTGTAGGGATTTATTGATAGTCAACGATAGTAGGGATTTATTGATAGTCAACGATAGTAGGGATTTATTGATAGTCAACGATAGTAGGGATTTTTTGAGTGCATGTTCCGCAAAACTTGTGTTACGTTTTAAGTTGTGGTTTCTAACATTAATGTAGCTATATGTATGTATTAATGTAATATGTATGTAATATGTATGTAATATGTTATATGTATGTAATATGTTATGTATTAATGTAGCATATATGTAGCTATAATACACTGCAAAATCTTTCCTACTGAGTCGTGAAATAGGACACTAACCGTACAAATTAGTTTGTATTTTCTGCAAACGTAAAAATATCGATATTACCAGGTGATCGATTTTTTTACTACATACTGACAAATTACTATCACTTGTAGGATAGTGTCCAAAAGTTTTACTACCCCATGCAGACGGGTAGTTTTTAGATAAGCGTTAGATGATCTAATTAAGATTTTCCTCAGAGCAGAAAAACAGCAGTTAACGCTACAGCAACAACAAGGAATGTTAATTTTTACTATTATATTCCTGGTTAAATGAGGAATATTCAAGACACGCTTAAGGTCATAAGATCGTGAACACTGTAGCGACGATGTAGTCTCTATGGAGGCTGTAGGTGCTGCCAGACTCAAAACAGACCACAAAAATGGACTCCACATACTGGGGACGGAGAGACCTGTCGGTCCGATGAAGTTTTTTCTCGTTCTTTTGTTGCCACTTAGTGTAAAGTTGCGCATACGGGCGAGTTTGGCGGATACGAGAGACCTGTGGTAGACCGACTTGTAGCTTGTGCTTGTACACTGCGCTCTGTGCACATTGTGCCGCAAAAATAAAGTCTCTTCAACCACGTTTATTCGTTTCTCTAAGGGATTCGTAGATGTGTTTGGAGAGTACTCGCTTTTTTGGAAAATTAAACAAATATATTTTAACTGTTTTCACACAGGAATCTCATAATGATCTGAATACTGAGAAAGTTCTTGATTAACAAATACCAAACGTTTACTGCGTTTATAAAGTTAGCCTTCAGATACGCCGAAACTGCATGCTAAAAATTTGGGAACTTAATTTTCAATATATTTTTGATGTATGGTAGACTTAAACTAAAGTTCAGGATTTAGTTGACTGCTGAAAACTATTTTCTAACGGTTAACCCAATTTTCTTATTCGAAATTTAAGGAAAAAAAGCAGATGTAACTTTGGGAAATTGAAGACTTTGCTGTCATAAATCCGATCTTGTACAGGGTGTGACAACATAACTTCCTTTTATCAAAGGCAGTTCCTTTCAAAAAAAGTAAGTTATGTTGCTGCACCCTGTGGTATGTAGGAATGCAAGCGTCTTTTCGTTTTGGAACAATCGCAGTTCCAGAATGATAACGTCAAAATTCTCATTCAGAAAAATGCAAAGTCTAGCATTAAAAATTCTTATTTGGCTTTATGCAAGCATAACAAAAACTATTAAAAATTATCTAAATTACAGACTGGGTTTGCGTCATTAGTTAGCTCCAATTAATCTCGCACAAATCTATTATGTGTAATTCGTCACATATCGGGCTTAGGAAATTTTTAAGCCCGAGCTTGTAATTTCCCTTCTTTTATGCATGAAATATAGAAATTTTGATGAGTAGATACTATCTATATACTTTAAAATGTTTGACAGAGTGTTGTCTGCATACTCTGGAAAATTTAAATTTTTAAATTTTAAGGGAATTACAGAACGCGTTTCATCATCTTTCTGTATATCGTTCATGAGGTACAAAAATATGATAGAATTACAATTGTTTATATTCAAATATGTACATTTAATAACGATCGAATGCTTTTGTCATTTTTTCTCGACCCGTGTCGTGTACTTTTCTAATTACAAATGATCATAATGGTATTTCATCAGAAATGACAAAAAATTAAGCCATCTGAAAATATCAATTGAAAACTGTTCATGATACAGTGCAAATCATCAAAGAGTTCGGACAAACAATGAAAAGTTGAAACATCCTTAGAAATTCTTTGAAACTCTGCAAATTTCGAATTTTATCGTACCTGCCAGAAGTGGAGGGGACTGGTTTGGGTAGCGGTACGTCATCCTCAACAGCACTGTTCTCGTGTCCGGTGAGGGTGTCCACACGATCTGCCTTCTGGCCCCCGTCCAAAATGTTGAATGCATCCGCTAACAGCTCGTGGAAACGCCGCCTGATCCTACGGTAACTACCAGGACGCCCCAGGAAGGCATTGTCGTCTGTGTCTGTTTCCGGTACCTGAAATCCAGATATCAGAGCCATGCAACCATCAGAACTATGCTGGCATCTGTAACCAAGATTACGAGCTATGCTGGTATCTGCGACGACAATTCCGACTAATGGCTTTAGCAATCAAGTGGTTAGGGCGACAGAGCTTCCTACGACCAAGATGTAGATGTAGCAATGGTAGTGCCAGCAACTAATTTAAAAATTAAAATAGCGATATCTAAAACCAAGATAATCGAAGGATTGGTTCTTATTAAGTGACGAAAGACGCAAAAACTAATATCTCCATAACCGGAGTGGGAAGGATCCATGTATTGTTCGTACTTTTGGGAGGCATACGACAACGTCAAAGTATTCCATACTGCTAAACTACAGACGACTCCACATGAATGTGGGAGTATATTTACACATATTCATGTGAGCCACTAAGTAGAACCATAAAAATCATACATGAGGACTTTTCTAGGAAATAAATTCGTTTTTTAGAATTTAACGATTTAAAAGTCAAAATCCTATTAAGAGAATGAGGGTCAACATACAATCTGCGAAGCCAATAAAAACGTAAATCAGAAATTACTGAGCTGTGGGAGCAGCCTCGCTACAACGGGCTCAAACAAGAACTTTCCAAGTCTTTTCTATTTTATTCATTTATCTCTTTTTCGACGGTTTTCCTGATGAACCGCTTTCTCGCTCAAAACTTTCCCATACTATTCTGCGTTACTAATACTAACAACAAACTAAACGTTTAAAGCCAACCACGTCTAGAACGTTAAAAAAATTACCGATGTTGCTTCTTCACTGGAAGCCTCTTTCTGGTTTTTGAACTGAGGGGGCCTCAGAATACTAGGAGGCAGGTCTGCGAACGGGAGGTTGTGCATGGGAGCGGCGAGTCTAGGAAGGCGTGGAGGAGGCAAATGACGGTGAGATCCTCCTTGTCCAGGTTCGCTACTCCTGGAAGGCCATCCTGATGGACCAGAACCCTCCCCAGAGTCTCTCAGTTGCCGGGACTTGCGAATTTGAGGCCGCAGTGCACTTGCTTCTTCTTCTCTCTGCGAGTCGTTACTGCTTGTGCTACTCTCTTCCTAGAAAACGTAGAAAATATCATTATTATGAGTTGAACTCTTTGTCTACTGACGGTAACTTTCGGTATCGCTACCAACACAGCACGCAAAGTAACGTTATATCCTGTGAACATGATGGTAGCGAGAGGTACCGTTCGTAGACCGAGGGTTAAAAACCTTAAATTAATAGAATCTTACCTAATCATATTGTAGGTGAGCTACATGTTCGTAGTATGAATTTTGATGACGTAATTTCAAATTCGTATTTTTTATTTATAGCTAAATAAATCGGAAAAGTCCTCTTCTGTCTTGATATGCAAGTCAAGAAGGATTTTTAAAAACTGCACTAACATTTGGGTGTTCTTACGCACTAAGCCTTCGTGATAAAACCATCAATACTTTTCAGTTACCCACTCTATCATCACTAATCATAAGGACAATTCTTGGCATAGTTGTTGGAAATATTGTTCAGCTTTTTTTAAAATAGCCACAACAAATAGCTTGATTGTAGCGTACAACACGAAACACCTCACAGTTCATCATGTGGGGTTAACAATTTGTCCCTCAGGTTACACTACTGAAGACTAGGTCTCGTTTTCTCACCCCAGCATCCATTGTAGGCGTAGAAGTCCGACCACTCGGAGATCTTTCAACATCTGCATCCACTCCAAATGTTCTTGCTGATCTCCGTTCTTCAGCGTCTGAAGTTCCGCTCTAATGTGTGAATGAAAATAAAATTGGAAACAAAAAATTATTTTCACCATTATTTGCACTTCACTGCTAGTAAGCCGTATTGATTCATTGACCGAACTTTAACGGATTTAGTTACAAGTCTCAGTCAAATTTTTACGAAGGCGCTATTATAAAACATATTCAACATGAACGGTACAGGATTATTTGTTTTTGTAGTGATATACGAAGGCACCATAGCAACTCTGGAATCATTCATGGAAATGAGGTACGAATGAAAAAATTTCAACAAGCGCTACAAAGGTGTTTGTTGATTATCCAAAAATTAGGAAACGGACAATCAACTAGAATTTCATTAAGAATATTAATTACATCAATGATAGTAACTTTATCGAAAAAATCTAGTATCAATCCATCGAGTCAACTTAAATCTAGTCATGTTCTAGTTGTCTTTGTTACTAATCAAATTACATATTACTGCTAAGGTGCACTTCAAGCATGGAGTTGAGTTTTATTCACTATTCAGAAATTACTTTTGTAGAGTAATGATGATAATTACTTACCGATTTATATGACCGCTTTTTCCAGTACAAGCAGTAAGTTGAGGTAAAGATGACGAATACCAGGAGGAGCAAAATGAATGCTAGCACATACCAAATCCAGACGTTCGTTTCCAACCACGTCAGTCGACTTGTTCCTTCATTGCTTCGCAGGTATTCTGCAGGAAAGTATTTATTAAGACTTCTTTGTACAGATTAATACCTTTCGATGTATAACATTAATATTTTACGCCTATTTAAAACAGTAGTTGTGATTTCACGTAATGAATCGAGATCAAAAATGTTAATATAGTTACTTCACCGTAGATATTTCTACGTTAACCTACAGAACAGTTAGAATATCTTATACCTTCTGTTAGGTGCACTTTGTATCCAATTGCATCGGACATTCGCTCATTGATGATGTTTCTCAAGGATGCCACAGCTTCATCAGCAGGAATTGGGGATGATCCATCGTACACGACGTAGATGATATCGGTTTTATTCGTTTGAGCATCGTGACTAATGTTGTGAATCTTGGCATTGATCGTTTCGATATTACGGGCCAGAAACGCAGTCTCAAATTGAGGAACGTCAACTTTACGTATGCTTCCTAAGCTCTGATTAACAGGTGAAAAATTTATTTCATCAGTTTCCTGAAGCGAACTCATTGGCAACTGGCGTCGACGTCTTGCTAGTCTAAGGGGCACTTCATTACCTTGTTGAGCCTTGAAAGCAATTTGGTTGTTTAAAATATAGCTTCGATAATTTGTTTTGCTGTGGTAGCTATCATGTGACTTTTTTGAATTAAAAATTTGAGCTGATGGACTTGCAAAACCAGACAAAAAAGTCTCCCGTCTGATGCGATTTTCATTTTGTGGGTCGTCACTTCTAGGAATATTCAGAGTCACTCGCTCTCCAAGATTTTTCAAAAGTTCAGAATCTTCATTACGCCCATATCCGAAAGCTGAGCGAAAAACTTCGCTGAGCCCTGTTTCAATTTTGTTCTCCTCTATATCGGCATCTAGCAGTTTTCCCTCTATTATCGTTCTCACCCAAAATTCAGGATCAGGAGCAGCGTTAATTCCTGTTTTAATGGTATAGATTGGAGTTGAGGTGATGGTTGCTACTGATGATGAGGTGGTGGTGCTCTGTGAAATAGTTGCCGCTTCAACAGTAGATTCATTCAAGGTTGCGTCGTCAATTGTTACCATTTCTATTGTAATCGGAAGCGTGATTGAAGTTGATGCTTCCTCACTAGAGATGGCTTTCTTAGTTGACAAAGCCGTTGCGGGAATGCTGCTCGTAACTTGAGTTGTTGGGATACTAGTAGTAAGTTGGGTTGAGGGTGAAGTTATCGGTCTCGTCGACTCTGCCGAAGTAGCTGCTAACGAAGTTGACGTTGAAGAAGCAGGTGGGAAATCAAAAGACTTTGGAGTGCTACTCTCAATACGTGGAGTACTAGAAGATGTTTGTAATTCAATAGGGATTTTAGAAACGGGTACCGATGACTCAGTGGATTCAAATGTTAATGAAGTTGAAGGTGACGGCGTAACTATTAACAATTCTGTGGTTGTATGCGGAGAACTGTGAGAGAAAGAGTAGGATAAGGTTGTACTTACAAAATCTGTTGTACTGGTTGCAATTTCAGTCTCTGAAGTCTCTCTTCCAGAAGTTTCAAATCCAGATGATGATAAAGTTGTTGGCTCTTCAGTACCAGAACCTTCAATATAAATATGAAATTCTTCCTGAGTTGTTGAGTCACTTTCTGTAGTAGATGGAAATGAAACAGGTTCGCTTACGTTCTCATATAAAACCCTGTCAGTACTCGTTGATACATCAGAAATCAATTGTGTGTCCACTCCAGACGTTAAATTCAAATCTTGCGGAGATTGAGTTTGAGAGGGTAAAGATGTAGAAGAATCAGTTGCAAGATTAGGAATTCCAGTTCGATCGAACAAGTACTCAGTGGTATATATAGTGGTTAATCCTTCAGTTCTCAATAGATCTGGAGTGTCATAAATAGAAGATGTACTTTGACTAGAAATTTCAGTTGGAGTTTCCAGAGTAAAAGGCTCTGTTGCGCTAGTAGATGACAGGGTATCGAAAACAGCCCCATGATCTGGAGGTGGTACTCCATCAGTAGAAGTACTGTTTTCATTGTCCAACGGCGTCAAACTTCCAATTACAGTGGGGACAGACTCAGTCACCGTTATAGTAAAGTTTGTTCCCGATTCTGTGACGTTACTATCATTAGAACTCGTAATAGCGGTGAGCTCTGTAGTATTCTCTGTTAGTAAAGATGTATTTGTTGATAAAGACTCGTCCATTGCAGAAAAACTTTCAGTCGTACCTATTGGGGGATAGTAGGAAGGTGATACAGTGTTTAACGAGTCTGTTATATTTAAAGATGAATCCGTGGTAGGAACGATTGAGGATGAAATTACAGTTAGAAGAGTTGACGCTGGTTCTTCGCTTGATACAAGTTCGGAAGTAGAAGTTTCTTCACTTGCAGTAGATAAGATAGATTCTGTTGAACCAGCGGGAATTTTATCAGAAGGGGTTAGCAGTACTACTGTGCTGGGTTCTTGCAATCTGGAAGTTGTTGGCGAAGGAGCAATGACGATCGGAGCAGTCGGCTCGAAATCGAAATCATATGTTCTTGACACAAAACTTGTAGGATCAGTCACAGTTTTAGTCTCGATTAAAGTTGAAGTTACTGTACTCGTGACAAACATTGTCTGTGTTTGAATATGAATTTTGTTACCTGTTGCTATTGTGGAGGAAAGAATTGATTCTTCTTTTTGGTCTGATTCTAGTGCAACGACATGATGAGAACAGCTTGTGTACAGTTCTTGCCACGTTGCAGATGGTTTACTTATAGATTTCACGGTGGCAGTAACGAGAGGAGTTCGTGTCGAGTATAAAGTGGTTGCGTACTCAGTCGAAGTTTTATAAACGGTGGATACAATTGTAATCCTAGTCGGAGATGTGGAAGAAGAAATGAAGTGTGGAGATTGCAGGTAAGCATAAGTTGGGAGCGGTGCTGCCTTAATTGGCGAAGATTGAAGCTCTAGCCAGGCTGTGTCGCGACTCTGGTGGTGCCACTCTTCAGTGGACCCTTCTCCTGATGACAAAATAATTCTAATTTAGCATTATTTAGGAGACATGCATTGCATATTGTATTAAAGCAATAGCCATTGCTGGAATGTTGAAATTATTGAAAGCCAATAGACAAAGAAATGCTACGAAATTTATGATACTTTAAGTGTTTTACGAATCTTAATGTAACTATACAACTGACTAGCCTAGATCACATGTAATTAGATAAGATGCTAAGATGGTTAAAATATCTTAGCAGCTCGAGCACTAGACAGTTTTCTACAAAAATCTCAAGCAAGTTTATTTTTATGTTCTAGTGGTTTCTAGAATTTTTTACTTCTGTGATCATTTTAGTCACACCTACTTTCTTATCTCCTTTTTGGGGCAAATTCTTTATTTTTTTATCGAACTCGAGATGCAACTGAACTGTGAAATGTTTTATGGTAAACAATTTTTGCTTCTAAAATTGTAGTAAATGTACGATTGACGCAAACTGCTGCAATGTTAATTTGCTTACAGAAAAATATTTTCAATTGAAAATTAAAGTAAAATTCAATCATTTCAGAAGGCACTATTCATTTTTCAGCGATAACTCAAAGTTCGAAGGTAAACTCTTAGTGCTTGCAAACATAGACTTTTTCATCAAATTTTCGAGCATGTCCACTCGGTGTTCGTCAGTGTAAGTATTATAATGACATGGTGGTTAAAAGAACAATTATATCAAGCAGGTTTGAGCAGAAGTTTGATAAAGCTTAGAAAAGCTATTACGCCTTTCTCTAAACACCAAAGTTGTAGAGGCACTGTGGCAGAGATGTTATCCAATGAAGGTTTCACCTCGAAGGCGAGAGATGTTATAAGGAAAATGTACCAGAATAAAATTATTCGTTGTGTCTTCACACCTGATCCGATGTACTGAAGAAAATCCTCCAGTACGTAATTCCTCCACAATCTGTTGGGCTGCGTTGGACCTCTGCGGTACCGAGGCAGAGGGGATGAGGACACACGGTCCATTGTAGTTCTTTGATAAACATGAGACACTGACACGTTGTCGGTTGATTCACGCGCGCTATATTCAAGAAAAGGTTGAAATTTTGAGTATGACGATGATACAGAGTAATGAGATGGTTGGGGTGAATTATTTACAAACTGAGAGTATGAATGAGGAGATCTCCGGGGTCTTCTAGAAATGTCTTTCCTTCTTGGCTGATATGATGAGATGACTCTGCTTTCAAGAGCTCTGGATACGACGGGCGTGGGCTCCACAGTCCGTTGAACGCTCGTAGGTTCGCTAAAACTTGAATGTAGGAACCACGATGCTCCTGTAAGGGGAAGTTAAAAATAATCATCTATTTTCAAGGAGTTTTATTTGAAAATGTTCCATTGTGGTGGTTGTTAATGATTGTACGTATGGGCTTGGGGAGGTTTTAAGAATATAAATTTTAATAATAATGTGCGCACACGAATCTTCAGTGTTTACAATAGAATAAAACACAGAAGAGAACCGTGTGGTTCATTCTTGGGTTGCTTAGTAACATGGATGTTGACATGACTGGTGACGTCATAGAGACACCTGTCGGCATTAAAGTTGTCACCTTGTTGAAGCAAGAGCATTTCTGCTGCTTGGATTCATTGGTTTGATTGCTTATGAAATTTTCATAGCGTCCTGAGAAGATTAGCAGCATGAGAAAAAATGCACAAAGTCATGTGATTTGCGTAAGTTCATTGCAGTCTTTTTTATTGCATGAATTCCTTCGATCAATCTGATGTACATGTTCACAACCGCTTTAGTCGATCATTGTTCATGTATGCACTCCCATAGGAGTAATATTAAGCTCCTTAAAAATTTTCCTCGTAGACAATTTCGGACAGAAGTCATGCACGGACTCCTCTAGCATCGTGATTTGCATAATATTGTATGCCTTGTACGTATTATAATAAGATCACCATCGCCTTCGACACAGGCAGAAATTTTCTTGAAGTTGAATTAAAGAAATACAATTTAATCGATTAAGTAAAGTTTCGTTTTGATAATATAATGTACAACGATGGATTATAGAAACCTGAACTCGTCCCTCGGAATCTGATTTAGAACATAAAAATACACGAAGTATTTTTAGCATGATTTATAGAGTTAGGTCTACGAAAATACGTCATTTAATAACAGCTTCTTTCCCCTTGGGCACATTTACTGACAATAATTTTACGAAAAATGGAGTATTCAGGAGAGTCTCCATTTTACGGTAATGCACCCTAACATTTTCCTCCTAGGTCAGGAAGGTATATTTGTTGTCAGCATCGCTAGTTATTTTCAGCTGAGGTCTCTCGGTTGTATTAAGGCGGTGGTCTGTGCATTAAGAATAGTATCAGAGTGTGAGCGTTGCCATAGAGACGCACGAACGCTAACACTGGTAAGGTGAGTTTGTGTGTGGGGTGTATGAAACTGCCCGTCTTATTACTTATTCTTTACGCGAGTGATATCTCTCTGATTGCAGTCGCGTCTCATTAAGTATAAACTTTTATCTCCGTCGCATGTAGTATAAGACAAGTAGTTATTCCATCAATACATTAAGCAGAAATATTATAGTTAAAGAAGTTGATGGTCTTCAAAAAAAACTTTAGAGAAAATAGAATCAAAATTAATAATAATGGGCATACAGTCAATCAAAAATTGAATATAAATGGAATGATATAACAACGAACGAAAAAAACTGAAGATGTATGTATGAAAAATTTCAACTTTAAAGATATTTGCATTTTTGTTTACACGATGAGCCACATTATCCCCCGTGGTGCTGCGTGATTTTAGCTTTTTGGAGGTCAGTGTGGCAGATTCCTCTTGCATCATTTATCTCAAACTTTGATCTCACATGATCTTATTTAAATTAGTATACATACAACACTACTAAAATATTGCAAGTTGGAATATTGAACAGATGAACAGTCTGTATGAGGGTTCAACAAGCACAATTTCTTCCTCCAAAAGAGCAAAACTGAATGAAACATTATTTGCTGCTCAATTCTACGAGTTAATTCAATTTTTCCCGTGTCTTGGTCAAGAAAAAATATTCTGACCACTGGAACGAAATCCCGTGTTTCCCATTTAATAGAGCATACACACCTTGACCCTGAGCGCCACTGCCAATTTGGTTGTGAATGACCAAGGAAACTAAAAATTACTGAATAAATGTTCCTTATATGAAGCCCTCGACTTGAGGCATCAATTCTGAAGACACGCACTCGTTACTCTGGGTTACCATGACTCCTGAGAAGACTGTAACCATGACTCAACGCTGGTACAGTCAATACTATGACTCCAGGGTCCAGAACCTGACTGCTATTTCTATCAACGTGTCGTCTGAGCCTTAACCCAAAATTACTACAAAGAAATATTTGTCCTCACGACTCAGTTCTGTGGTATCTGCCTCTGACTTGCCAAATTCGACAAAAAGTTAATTTCTATTGTTATTCTTAGCCTTTAATTATTACAATGACGTACTCTGAACTTTGGATGCAGGTTCGTAATATTTGCCTCCGATTTCCCCAATTCTCAAAAATGGATTTCTACTTCGCAGCCAAAAATTATTACGGAGAAATACTTTCATTTCTCATTAAAATTCCACATGAAAATTTTAAGAAACTCAACTTCAGTTGTAGCGATACAACTGAAAAGTTTAATACAGAATTCTTGTGATGATCTATCTGCAACTGGATAACCTTGATACAAGAAACACTGAAGTGACCAGGGTTTTTGGTGTTGTGTCCTGCATGATTTGTGCACATCTCGAGTAGACTGCAGGTGCGAGCGTCTCTATCCCGTGTATTGATTGCCGGGGGTTACGGGGGCCATGTCAGTAAAGTGACTTAGAGACCTACGCCGTGCTTGCGTTGTTTCCTGCCCTCATCCTCAAACTTGGTCTATTATTGAGCTCTTTTGCAAGCCTGATAAACCTTATCTTTTGTGATACTCAACTGACAAAATGACAAGCCTAAATCATGGTACTAATACTCAACGCAACGAAATGATACTCAATGTATGTACACCCAAGATAGAGGCGGTGTGTATTAGACACGCTACCCTTTATCAATTCTTCTCAGATGGATCTACGCTGTAACAAGGTCCTATATGTAAAAATTCTGCAGAGAACCGACAGTATTTAAATTATTATATCATTTTTTCTATGGAATTGATAAATCTTTCTTAAAGCATGTGTTTGAAATGATTTTCTTATTTATAAAATCTTCAGGAACCCCCAGACCAATTGACTTGTGGCTCTATTAAATGCAACCTACCATTAAACGAGTTTGCTGTGCGACGTGTCTGGTGGCACGAATATCAAAGCAAATGTACCAGTCAGTTCGTTCATGTGCACGAATATTGCGCATATCGACACAAATGTACCAGTCAGTTCGTTCATGTGCACGAATATTGCGCATATCGACACAAATGTACCAGTCAGTTCGTTCATGTGCACGAATATTGCGCATATCGACACAAATGTACCAGTTAGTTCCTTCATATGCACGAATATTGCACGAGGTAATTTCCTGGCGGATATTTCTGATTACACAAGCCACATGAGTTGCAATAGCCACGTGTGGTGGCTACAGTTTTCGTGAAGCGTTTGTTTGTCCCATCGATTAGCAAAAGAAGAGTGTTTTGTCTGTATCTGCAACACCCCGACCTTGCGTGACTGCCCCACGTCAACAAATATCTGCCTCCTGTACGCCATATACAGCAAGACCTCGGTGTTCTGAAGCCTCTGGAGGGCATCCGTACCATTACTTTAACATTTTCATTATTACTCAAGCTTCCAAGAAAATTAACCATACAATTTTTTTTAGTTCACGCGCATCGGCTAAAGATCTGTTATTAAAGTTTCACGGTAGTTATGATGGTTTTAATGAACTATTATGGTCCTCATGACCGTAAAAGGTATGTAAAGCAGCTTTAATTGCATAATTTATTTATGAGAATAGCGATTGAGCAGCTAGCGGTATTTTCGGGGGATTTGGTTGCAATTCACGTTATAAAACACAGGGTGCCCATCAAGTCTGCATATTTTACCACATTTAGTACAGAGACACCTGATGAGAAATCGTAATTAAATTTGTTTTATTTTACTCAGTGGTTATCAAAATATTTAAGTGCATTGCATTTGCGTGTTTTAGGCATTCCCTTGAAAAATAGGCTGAGACAGGCCCCTAAAACTCCTAAAAAGAGAACGTACAAAAAGTTCACGGTAAATCAAAACAAAAACGGAAACGCTGACTCAGCAAAACTACATAACTAAGTACGGAAGAGGTCCATCATCACGTTGTCAATTCGCGCATGACACATGAAATTTATGAAAACATGGATAGTATTAGACAAAGGAATGGGAAACATTTCAAGACCGGTGGATTGGTAGAAATTTACCAATTTTTTGGCCACCTCGTCACCATATATCACTCCTCAGGACTTCTTTCTATGGGGTTATGTTAAAAAGATCGAGTCTCGAACAAAGATATGGGACACTAATAATCAAATGATTAGTGCTGTCATTGCCACCATTGATGAGGCTATGTTACAGCAAACATGGCAAGAAATCGAGTACCATCTTGTTCTTTGTACAACTAATGATGTCCATAGAGAAATTTATTAAATGAAATAAAAAACTTCAATATTAAATTCGTATTTGCAATAACTTTCCCAAACCTAGATTTTCACTTATGTTAGTAATCAATTTATTAAATTATAAAGAGACTTTATTTAACTCTAATTCACATAAATGTCCTCTATTGTGTTGAGCGAAGTATTCGAGCTTGGCTATCGAATGTAGTGTGGTGACGAATGCAGTGGTTTGCACCTACAACACTCAAATAAAAAATCTCTTTACGTGTTATTTGATATTTCATTCATACTTAGGTGCTTACATTCGTCAAAACTTTTATAACTTATAGGGCTTAAGAAGGCTGCTTCGTGAAGGCGAGGTTGATATGATACTCATTACTACATTCATTTGAATTTTTCTTGCCACGGAACTTTCCTGTACGTGTTAGCAGCTCCACTAAGGTTCATCCATCCATCCTGCTTACGTTCGTATAATATTACTATTATTATCTCCCTAGTTTAACCCCCGCAGCCACAACAAAAGCGATCTCAGCAGTAAACTACGTTCGTATAACGATGTTCTTCCAGTGTTGAGAGATATACTGACTATTAAGATTTCTCTTTAACTACATAGCAAACTTGTCCAATGTGTTCGACCATTAAAGTAGACGTGTTTTTTCTTCTAGTCTGACACAGGATATATTATTACCCAAATTCATGCGCGACTAACAGGAAGTAATACCACTTTTTTCTCTCTCTTTGTCTCGCATTCATTCTTGCCTAAAGCTCACTCCCTCTAACTCTTTCGCGCTCTCTCTCTCTCTCTCTTTCTCTTCTCTCTTCCTCTTTACAATGAAGTAGAACATAATTTTCCTGCTTTTCTGTGTGTCAGGTATGTCATAATGATAATAATATTCCTATCCTAATTCAATAACAAAAGACTTCCAAGATTTCCGGAGCCTGAACGCTGCGGGGAGACTGTACTCACACATTGTGATGACATGCGGCAGTCGATACACAATACTCACACTGTTCTCAAGTTTACACATTGACGCAGCCCTCACTGTTCGTAACCACGGGATACTCAGCTAATAAATTCTTCTATTGATCTAACACTACGCATATCGCTGCTGGGTCACGCTGGAGTTAACGTCTACATTTGCTTTGTATGAACGCGTACTTTTGCAGACACTTTGAAGTGGAGGTTAAAGTGCGTGTCTTTGTAACTCGGTATCAACAGAAAATCAAAAGTAGGGTTTAGTGCACAGAGCTCACAAAAATATAAATAAATGAAAAAGAAAGCTGCATACGAATTGATGCAGTTTTCGAGCATGATTAGTTTCAACTTGTTACGAAAATTTGATAGACGATTTAGGTTGGATTCGACGTTCAATTTATTGACTATTAAAGATTTGAAGCATTTCTTACATAAATAACAAATGTAACAAAAAAATGAATACATAACGAACAAATACTCGTACTTCTGCTTGCACGCACCGCGAAAATATAGCCTTTAGGTCTAATTTAACTTCTCACTTTCATTAGGTTAATCCACGCATATGTGAGTGCGTGTAACTCTGAATATGTACATCACATAGAGTACCAAGTCCAACCAAATAGTAATTTTAAACTATCAGTTAACAAGTGATACTTTTGTGACAGCAGCAGAAAATCTAACTTAAAAGAAGTGCTGAATTTCGTGCAAACATGGCTCTTAGAAACAGCTCCGTCGCTGGGACCAAAGCACCTCAAGCACCTCTTGCGCCGCGAATTTTACCCGCGTACATCGACGTTTATGTGGGCATGACAGTAGAGGTCAGAGTAATGCCTCTAATCAATGGAACATACACGTGTATATCTGAAAACGGCTGGAATTGCACAAGTATTTCTATTTATCAATTCCAGTTGTATCTCTACATATTAACTTCAGTAGCATGTGAAAGCGTGCAACTTCCCTACAATACAATTTAAACTTCCCTACCTCAATTGTCGCTTGGTCAAATTTGATTTAACGATGATAAATAATACATTGGATTCATTGTGTTTTAACGTATTTAACAAATACTATTACCTAGCATATTCCTCCAGGAACTTTTGCCAGTCAAATTCAATATTCTAATTATAATTTTGCACAGCGTCTTCAAAGAACTCATATCATCGTTTACTCCCCAATCAGTATTCATTGTGTAACGAAATATTTAAGCCCTCAACCGGAACTTTTCTATTGAAATTTAATATGCTGATAATAAAATTATACTGCATTTTAAACTCATTTACAGCAAATCGTTTTCTCTCTAATCTCCTTTTATTCTCGAAGGAAATATCGCTCAAACCCAAAACCGGAACTCAGGCATTCAAATTCAATACGCTGATAATACCTCTATACTGCCTCTTCAAAGCGTTTAAATCGTTTTCTCTCTATTTTCGTACATTCTATGATGAAATAAGTTGAAACCCGCAACCGGAAGGCACTCGATGTGACGTGCGTCAGTAAGAATGAGGGCGTTGAAGATTACGGAAGCAAAAGTCGGAGTGTGCGTGTCACTTCCTGTAAGCTGCGGAGAGCGCGTCGCAGCGTCCGCTGGAAGCCCCGCGCACAAATGAACTTTTATTTTCAATAGAGTATACAGTACATATACAGTGGATTTTAAATTCTTGATGATAACATCTTATGAATAGTGACGGCGCCTATCGATAGGTCTTCAGAGAAGTAGTGATGCTTCAAGCGAGATCCCCGCCCTCTGCGCTGTAGTTTCAAGTAGAGGCTCTTAGGGCGTGTCGATGATCGTGGTTGAGTTGTGGCTTACGCCAAGCGTCCAGTGTAACAGCTGTTGGGCATGTTCTAGCAGTCAATGGTCAGGCACAAATAGACCGTGACAGCCCCGGGGAACGAACCCGTTGTCTTCCGCATAGCAGGCGGGTACCCTCACCAGTCGGCCACGATGGGAACACAAGCAGTTGTCTTCTTTCCTCCTTTAACAATTACAGCGTTGCCTTACAGCCAAGATCCCCAAACTGCACTAGGGCAGTCCCTAGAGGAGTGAAACATAATTTGTAAAATTGTGTTATTTCTGTGTGCAAGTAATAAGCATAGTTACTCAGTGAAGACTTAGCTTCATCAAAATTATTGTGCGATTAAATATCTTTTATAGATAATGAGTAGTCGTTCCATTCCCTGGCAAAAACTGGAAGTTTTATTTGTAAACAGTTATAAAAATTAAATAACTAAAAATCAAATTCAAACGGAGTTGAATTTGTCGTATAGTTCTAAACTAGTATTCAAAACAATCTATAATGCAAAACTTGTAAGTCTTCCAGGATTTTCATTACGGATATCACACTGTACTTTCAGTCACTTCTTTGAATTCTACACCAACAATTTTAGGGACATGAATCTGCTACAATTTTCCAATCTTTTCGTTTCAAGTAAACTAGAAAGAATTCTTTTACTATAGGATTCTCTTAGTGCGTTCGACAGAAAGATACAGGTTAATGTACGAGTTCAAACATTATATCCTAGACTGGCTAAATTAGACCGCATCGCTATGGCAAATTGGTAGGAGGCATGTGGACTTGGTGTATATTTTTTATTGGTTAATGGTGAGGAAGTGAGTGAGGTGCAAGGAGCAGAACAAAAGCACAACGAGTATTTGCTCGTTATTTATTTATTCTTTTGTTAAATGCGGACTGTCGCGTGACTTTAGCTGTCTGCTAAACGCAATCTCTTGCGAAAGCTGTTCACCACTCTGTCAATTTCATGTTTTTAATAGGCAAAACCTCATCATCATCATGCGTGCGTCATTTATTACTGGGTTTTCTTGTAGAAGTCGTTCTCATTTACAGCCATTTATAAGGCTGTGTACCATTATACGAATGGATCTTGGAAGAAAGCTTTTAGCTCATAAGCGCTAATTTCTACTAGCATATTTATCTCAGAAGCTCTACATGCTGGGGAAATTACCTTAGTAGTGAAAGCACTGAATGCTCTCTCTCACTCGCAGCAGAGATAAAAAATTCACTATGAATATTTTGGTTGGTTTGACGGAGTAAAATCAAAGAGACAATATTTTTGTACTGTTTTTCATGAATGTTCTAGAAAATATTCTATACAGCTAACACCATACGACACCATATTCCGTGCACCATATATAGGGAATACTTTCACGGAATTACAGCATGATATCATACAAGTTCATCCAAACTTCAATAATCTTATGAGTCGGAACACTCAGTTAAATACACGTTCAGGTTAAATTCACGTTTTTTTCTGACACGGTAGACCTGCATGAGTTACATCAGCTCCTATCATTACAGAGTCGTGTGAGTTTACAAAAAATGGACTAGTCTCTGATTTTGCTGCATATCATATCAATAATCTCGCGTGATAGAGCAGAGAAACAGCCTTTGTATGAATAGACAGGCTTAGAAGACATTCCGTAGAAACGTTGTGATATTGAGCGCGGTTTCGGACAAAATCAGCTCAAAGAATAATTTCGAGTAGTACAGACATTTAAGTCAGTAAGGCTAATTCAGAAAATGAATTTTAAGAGCAGTTAGTAAGTGTACCTACTCATAGACGTCAGAGAGAAAGCACTTTGTGAATCAGTAAAATGAGGTTAAACTCCAGGAATGTATTTAAATTACTAAATACCGATGTCAAAGAGTACAGAATGAGCAGCTAGCACTTTTAAGCTGTAGTTTTCAATGTAGTTGTAAGAAGGAAATAAGAACTGCAATAAAAATCATAAGGGTATAAGGTAGGGCGACCTGCAACGAACATTAAGCACAATAAGTGTTTTATTCTTTTCCAATTTCTGACAGTATGAAATTGTTCAAATTCATTAATTGGTAAAATTTTAGAAAAGTTCCTAATTATTTTACCAAACAAGGAATTATTGATGAATACTGATGTATTTTTTGTAGCTCGATGCTACGACACCTTGGAATAACACAACAAGCAGCTATTCACAGGATCACTGTAGAAATACAGAAATTTAAAATATAAAGTGTGTCTATGTAAGTAACAGGTAGAAGAGGATCATTAAATGTGAGGTACTAAGTTATTAATTTGGCTTAACTTCTAATCAAAATGAAAATATAAAGCGTCTTGAAGGAGGATAATATGGTCCTAGGGTCGTATGCAAAAAAATCCATTCACGTCAAAATTTCCTTTTAATGTCTCACAGAGTGCATTCGCTATCTTATTCATTTATTTATTAGATTAATTTCAATTTTTATGGATTCTTATGCTAGTAAAACTTAGGAACAAATATCTATACATCATTTTGGAATTTTCCTTGACGCATCTTTAAGATCTGTCGTGTAATCAAGGCAGTTTAAAAACACCATCTTTCATGTGTGATATCTAAAAAACTGATTCACAAAGTACTATTTTTAACAGTGCGCTTACAATACATTATACTTATTTCAATTTTGAAGTCACAAATGTATACTCGTGGAAGTAATAGTTGTTGGCCGGGGTTTTCCAATTCTTCCGCTGGACTTCGATCATGACGCATTCACCTTTATCTCTTCCGCTGACCCTGTACATTGATAATCTTTAGGCATGATGACATGATCATAAAAGCAGAATGGTAATTGTAGGACACAGTGAGTGGTGCACAGCGTCCTTGGATTATGGGCGTGGGCGGTGCTGTAATGAGGCAGGGCGAGCTGGTTGGTCACCAGCAGCGTCCTCCAGTTCTTGTTCACGCCACCAAATTGTCCGACAATGAACAAATTAAGTAATTGTGCGCAACGCTGCCACTTCTACAAACCTACGCAAACTATGACAAATGAAAACTGTGCACAAATGCTGAGTCGGGAATTAGAGTCGTTTCTTCTTATTTGCAGGCTTTGTTGAATTCATATACACTTCTTACGGCACTCGGTTATGTTAGTACTCGCAAGTAAAAACATTTTGATTCATGTGAACACTTGTTTATGAATCTGCTTATTCGCAAATATTTTAAAAAATGTATTTGCACAGCACGCTTAAATTAGAGTGTGTCCATGAGTGAGAAAAATATGTAATTACATTATTTCTAGTTCCTTAACAGCATAATCAAAAGGTTAAACTTGGTAAAATTCGAGATAAAGAAAGATATTGTATTCGACTCAGGTATACATGAAATATACAATGGTTTTAAATTCTTGATGGTAACATCTTAAGACTAGTAATCATACTTCCAGCGATAGTGTAGGTTCATCTTTTGACTTGAGATAGAGGCTCGTAAAACACGTTACGATGGTCTGGAAATTTGAGGAAATGGTCAGTTTATGTCTAATCAGTTAATCTTCCTGATCCACAAGCAGAGAAAATTCGGGGTCCATGTGTGGAAGCGAACCTTCGAAACCAAGAAGATGGCAACACAGGTACAGATCGCTAACCCCTATGCTACATACAGTGGCATAAAATCAATATCAAGGAAATTCAGCTTTAAAAATGTGATTTGCTTAATAATGTTTTTGTGATGAACTAATCTGAAAACTTACCTTTAGATTGTAACTCCTTCGGAGCGGCTTCTGTGATCTGAGTATGACAGAAAATAACTGTTCCCAAGAAGAGGCAGCGATGCAGCAGTTGACTCCCATGATGTAGTCTCCAATGTCTCTCTCTGATGTTGGGACGCCCCATAATGCTTGCCAATTGTCAGCTTCTCAGTGAGAGTAGGTGTGATTGAAGGAACCTGAAGGATTTCTTTAGAAAACAATTCGAGTTTGTATCAGGAGGTGGCCCCCTAACTAATGAATCACGGTTTGAAGTTTTTGTCCCACGTCCGTTCACTGAGCTCCTCATTTCTTATTCATAAAACTTTCTCTTAGAATTGGTTCTTCAAGGCTTGGTCGTCTCAAAAACACAGTAAATTGATTGCACTCAGCTGAATTGCGACGATTTGAAGCCATGGAGCGAATCAAAATGCGGGAGGAAAACTTGCATTCGAATTAGGAACACTCAGAATTGTAAAAAAATTTAGAGATGGAAAACAAAGTTAATCACACAGTGTATGTCTAGCAAATTAAATTATTATTTGGTAAAACTTACACTTTTTAATAAAGACTATCAATCCGATTAAATATTGTTATCAGTTTAGCAATTACTGTCATATAGCACGTTACTTCCTAAACTCCAATCGAGAAATATTACATTCTCTTGATATAACTTACTAATGTGTGCGTAGCAATCTTCCAGAACGCAAAGTAATTCCCTACTAACTCATGCACCTGTCACGCAAAACAACAGAAGCTCCTTCCTTCCAGTCGTCCGGTTTTCGAGACGTGTACCGGAGATGAGCGTCCGTTCCTTACATGGGTTTGAACGCTCCATAATCACCGTGCGCACGAGGCGTGTTTTGAGCACAAGCGTCCAGGATTGTGTAGGTAATTAACTCACTTCCTGTGCCCTGCTCAACACTGGACCATGCATAGCTCGACCACCACACAACATCACAATCCACACAGCACTGCATGGTGGTTTGATCGGGAGTTCTGTGAAGCCACACGACCGGCTGGACACTGCCGAAGTCATCGACCCGTTTAACGCTTGCTTCTCTAAAAGACCAGGAACTAACAACTAGTGCAGTTTAAAGATTACTCACTCCTAAATTATTCTTGAGAGAAAACTCTGAAGTTTACAGCAATACAACTTGATAAATATGTAGTGATCAAAGAATCAAAGGAAATGTGCTGGTGATGAGGCTCTTGGTTGGTTCTTGTGCATGAAATGACTCAGGGTGACCCTTGAGGAATTATTTTAGACGACCCTGGCTCACAGGAGAAAAACTCTGGGATGTCTCCCTGTTGTATGTGTGTGTGTGTGTGTTTTAGAGGGAATTATAAGCCGACGGAGGCCCCAGCCCACGCTGGCTCTCAAATCGAAGTCTAAATGTAAGGGTTGATAATTTGCTTAACCAAAATTCCAAAATAATAATAAAATTCATAGAAATAATGGTAATTCCACCTGTCGATTCAAATGGTTATCAGTTCTTTGGTTTTGCGTATAAAATATTAATATTCGTCTGTATTATTAGCCCGCCTAGTGCTTATTGGACCCTTATTTGGTCGGGGTGAATGAAATATAAGAGTTGATAGAAATAGAATAGCATCATACATATTTTACGACTGAAATCCATGGTCATTTAAGAATAAGTTTTTAAACAATGTTTCAAGTTCTTAGCAGATACTGTTTATGCAGTTTTCTATCAGTCATTTTGATGATCTCACACTGTATATTTTGTTGATCCTCTTTGACGATGATGGTTGATAGATTTAAATTTGGTAGTCGGGAAGTTACATGCCTTCCAATCAAGTGTATTCTCGTCAAATTAGAACAAATTTGGAATGCATGCAGTGACTTCTTGGACACTCCTTGTATAAGAGAATTAGTATTTTACCAGATCTAAATTAATCTGAAAAAACACTTCGTAGCTCCACAGTAAGTAATACTCCTCAAAAAATCAACAAGTTACAGGAAGCAAGAAAATTGGAGCTCTGGATGGGCATAGAAAGTGCAAACCAAGTCAGGATTGCATTTAACGTTATCCGGTATATCGGATAAAAAAGGTGGACAACCTGTTACGATCATGTTTTTCGTGTGCAAGTTGTGGCAGGTAGAATCTCTCTCCATCCTTTGTTAAATATTTAAAATTTTCTCTCTTTTGCAGGTTGTACAGATTATAAACAAAGGAAAAACTTACCCTGTCTTCTTACCTGGGGCTACATGGACTAGTTTTCGAAGCTCCAAACAAACACGACATAAAAGAAGTTATAGTAGAAAAGCATCGACAGCTGAGCTCACAGGTACTGTTAATTGGTGGTCATATGAAACTTAGTTCGTGCTGGAAGCAGTGTGAGTTATTGTGCATTCTCGGTTACTGTGTTAGAAATATAGGTAAAGGATCAGGGGTACAATATATATATGGTAATGGATTCAAATTCGTTATTTTGTGTTATGAGGGTAAAATGAATATTGTTAACACATCATTATTGTTGGGTGTTCGGATGACCAAGTGGTCGAAAGTTATAAATATTCTGTTATATTGATATGAAAACGTTTTTTTTTTACTTGAAATTAGTATGAATTTTTATACCAAAATTTTGCTTTAATATTGATTGTTCATCATTTACCCTATGTACTAGCAATAAAGCCTTACTGCGCAATTTCAAGGGGAGAATGAATATGAATGTCTTTTTCACAGAAGTCTGAATCCTAAGACTCCTACAATGGATTTTCTTATCCTAAGATGCATAAATCTCACCAATATTTACTGTATAGAACCTGATCAATATTGCAGAGTCTAATGCACTAGTATGGCAATTATTAACCTAATGTTGATATTCATTTTGATTGATATTGGTTTTTATTCTTCTTAAGTCTTGTCCATAAATGAGCTCAATGATGGCCAATTTGTAGAATATAGTAGGTGTATCACTACGGTGACCTAATTTTTTATAGTGTAGGTGCTTTATTCAGTGCTGAGTAGTCTATATAATCAAGGCAAGTTATGACAGGAATAAATTCTAATTAGATTAGGTTAAATCTGGAAACTTTCTAGTCTAACATTGTTCACAGAGCAATGAAAAAAATCTACCTTTTCCAATGTAGTGTGTAATTTATGAGGCAAATGGTGAGGTACAAATTAATGATGGTTTACAATAATGCAATAATGAGAGGAAATTGCATGTTTTTCTAACATTAAATACTCTTTTTTTGTTAGCAAACAAGTATTTATGAGGCAATACGGCACGGGACTTGGGTACCGACCCAAGAATGGGCCAGAAGGTTCGTTCCTATAGCCTCATTCTATTCTATTCAATAACCTTCTGAATGAATTTGTAGAAGTTGTATTGTTCTAACTTAGGAGCATGGCAGCAGATCTGTGATGATTTGTAGAGGCTTTAATTTTAAATTTCTGGAAGCCTTGTAAAAATTAAAGGCATAATGCAAAAAATGAATATCATTCAATACTACAGTGAAAAAATTGTCTTTGGTTGTCCCATTGTTGGACAAAATTTTTCTTTTCAGGAAGAGTAATAATAATCAAATTCACAGTTCTGACTTCTGTAGAGATTATTTAAAATTAAAAGAAAATGATGGAATATTGCAAGTTATTTCTTGCCCCATCAGTTTTTGGATTTTTTGCTTATTGAACTTGCCTAAGGTGAACTTGCTTAAGAAAAAGTTGTATGTGAAGTTTTAAATGAAGTGCTGAAGAATGCAGGAGAATTTTTAAAAATTAACAGAATACTTGGAAATTACTTGCACCAACATATTTTAATAAGTTACAAGAAGGAACATCAAGAATTCACTTTGCAGTAGTAGCAGTTGGTGGGGACTTTTTTGATAAACAGACAATTAAAATTATTTAATGAAATGAATAATCTATCTGTTATTATTTAAATTAAGTGATTGTATAATTGTTTATGAAGGTAGTAAAAACTAAATAACTTCTTTAAAGATAAAAATAAAAGTTGATGTTTCTGCTTATGGAAGAATTTCAGAGTAGTCCCAAATCTTAGGCTAGCAATGAATGAATATTAAATGTAGTTATGTTTAGGTATGTGTGTGTGTGGTATGTTCAGGTAAGTGACGAGTTAATATTTTATTTTTCAATATTACAATAACAGAGTAAAGTGACATTTTACTGTTAGATAGACAGGATTGCACTTTTCTTCATTTTTCTATAATGATCTTGAATGTATAGTATTATACACTGGTTTGTTGTTAAAATGTCTGACTCTCAATTTGGAAAGGACTTCACATACAACAAAAGGCATATTTAAGTAAATGAGTCCCTAAATAAATTTGGCTAAGAATAAATTCATGCTGATGTTTCATCACATGGTTGAATATCTTCAGCTCCAGTGTCTTGACTGTGGCAGGGAATACTCATAGCTGTGGTTTAAATTTTTTATATTTTTATGGAAATTTTTGATCTTCTTACTGTATGTTTTTGAGAAGGGCTGAATCAGAATTTCTCAAGCACTCTCATATTTTGAATGACTGAAATAGATTACTCAACATTGTAAAATTATAATTTACAGGTGACATCATCAATGTTAACAAAACTCAATATGTAATACATAGCTTATAAAGTAAAACTTGGGTTCAGCACTAAGAAAATTAAAAGATCTGATGATGACCCAAATAAATTCTTAACAATCAGTGCACAATTCCAGGATCATCAATGCACAACAACGAGATGATGCGCAGGCATGAGCAATTGGGCAGCTTTATGTGTAGCTCACAAGTGTGCAAGCTTGGCCAATGACAGCCTATGCCAGAGATTGAGATGGAAGTTTGGGTATTAAAAATTAAAATTCTAGAGGTTCAGAAGGTCTAAGTATGCATTGAGATTGTTTAAAATAGGTATTTGGTGTGTCAGTATCAAGAGTTACTTGTGTGCTTTATAGTTCCTCATGTAATTCTTAATCATTTTTTAGAATTGTTGTTCTTCCAAAAAAGTTCTGTTGCATTGCACAAGTGTCAATTTAGAGAGAAAAATTTGAAGGGATTTACCTCATACCACTACTCAAAGTATAACACTAAGCTGTCTTATGTTGATTGGTACCTTCATAGTACCTTAACTGTTTGTAGTAGAATAGGTTTTGAGCTTGCTAGAACTTTGATGAAGAACTACATCTTTTTTCATTTTCAGGATTGTTATTGTAGACCTCACAATGGCGGCATATCAGCTCTACCGCAACACGACCCTTGGCAGCACCCTACAGGAAACTCTGGATGAATTCATTCAAGTGAGTTGGTTGATTTCCTCAATGCTCTATTTACATTTTTAAATAACATAGCCCAAGGCTAAGTTTTTCAACTGTATAATATTCAGATATTTCTATAAAAGAATAGTTAGACTTCAGATATTTTTATAGTTTTATGGTATTTCATTCTATGGTTAAAGATAGTGTTCAAGTCAGTTCAGTAACGGTATTCAGTCGCTAAGTTGTGTGAAAGTTCATGTATGTTTATAGCATGCACACATTAGCATGGTCCCTTTTTATTTTGGTAAATTTAAAGGGTCCCAAGGTTTTCAAATATTCGTTTTGAGGCAAAGGAAACTATGGCAGAACTATTAAAGCAATCAGAGAATTATTCAAACAGGGTTGACCAATTCCAATATATATCTACAGAAACCTCCAGCCACTATTATTTATAATTGAAAAACATATATGAATTGACATGCATTGTTCAAATAATTGTCAGATCGTTTTAATAATTCAGGCATAGTTTTTTTTACCTTAAAATGAGCCTTTGAAAACCTTGCAACCTTTTAAATTTATGAAAAAATAAGTACCACTCTAGTGCACTTAGCTAAAAACAATTAACACAGTAAGGGACTGTGTCCTGCAGAGCATCATCTTGAAAACAGAATAATTTGTAATGATTTGGTTCCATACCTTTGTTTTAATTATCACTGCAATGTGTATTCAGGATGTAATGCAAGTTGATTGTAAATTTTTTTCAATTCTTTTATTGTGAGGTTTCTGTGCAATTATTCGTGCCTTTAGAGAATGCTTAACTACTGCTAATTTATTTTATAACTTTTATAGTTTATTTTTACTTCTACCTGCTGGTTTCATTTGACTTGAAAACGATTGATTCAAATTTGTTTCTTGAATGTATTTTTTAGAAGAGATCAAAGTTTACAACTTCGATGGTTTATTTTTACTTTTACTTGCCAGTTTCACCTGACTTGAGAATGATTAATTCAAACTTATTTTTTGGATAGACTTTTTAGAAGAGTTTTTGGCTTTAGTTCCAGCAGATACCGGCAGACTTGGCATTGAAGGTTCTGTTGCAGTTCGACCGCACTATCAGTGCTGCTTTAGCCATGAAGGTTCGCTCTAGAATTGGATTCAAGGTGAGTTCATGTATTATACTTTCCTTGCTGCCTTTTACTGTATAACTTGGAATAAGTCTAGTGTTATCTTGTTAGTGTCTTACTGGTTTTGGCTCGTGTTCTGGTCTATCTATCATGTGGAAACTCCGTATTTACGAAGCCATTATTCCGTCAACTGTGCAGAGGGGTTGTCTCTTTTAACCGCTGGTGCGCATTATTTCAGGGAACTTTATTCCTCGAAGCAAAGTTCTACTTTTATGAAATGAAAAATTAAACGAAATAGTTTAAAAACAACAAGTATCAAATGCTTGTAGATCTCAGCACAGACCTGTTGTCGAACTGAAGTTACAGATTTTAATGAGCGGTAATGAAATACAGCGCGTGTATTTTAAGACGCACCTCACATCACTTGGTGTAAGTCCCAATCACACACTGTTCATATGATGCATGTCGTAGTTTATGGGGTACTTAGTAACCTGATTACCTGATCAGTTCATAATCAGGGATCCTACACGTCGCTTCCATTTCTTTTGTCTTCAATTAAAGTAGCGTGTTTTTTAAACTAATTCCTGAATATGTAACTGTTTTTGGTGAACATTGTCCTCCTTTACAGTTTAGCAGGCACCACCTTGTGTGCTGTGTGAGCGTGTAAGCCATTGACGTGGTAAATATTGTACAGATTTATGCGTGCTCCTTGACGCTCAAGAGTTTCAGCTGTTCAATTGTATTTACAGACAGAGAAGCTCAACACTTACCGTTTCTGCGACAATGTGTGGACATTTTTCATGTCTGATGTCGAGTTCCGTGAAGTACAAGACTTCATTCAAGTGGATCGCCTCAAAATTGTTGCTTGCGATGGCAGAGGTGAGGACGCTTTGTATTTTTAGGTCTTTCTGAACTGAATGTAGTATTTTGTCCCTGAAGCTGTTTGGTGTATGTGAAATTACTAATGAAATATCGTGTTATTTTTTTAACTCATGGGATAGTCATTTTAGAAAAGAATATGCGTGTCCATAGAAGGAAAGACTTTACAACTCACACGCACTCTAAGTCGTGTTGGATTACGTAAAGGTTCAAAACTTATTCGATTTTACTCCTTGGATTTTATAGTTAAATCATGCAGCCACAATGAATGATCGAATTTAGCAATTGTGCGAGCCGGTCGCTCTATCCACACACTGCGTCTTCACACACTGCACCTTTACACACTGCGTCTTTACACACTGCGTCTTTACACACTGCGTCTCTACACACTGCGTCTCTACACACTGCGTCTCTACACACTGCGTCTTCACACACTGCGTCTTCACACACTGCGTCTTCATACACTGGACCCGAAGCACAATGACCGAGAAACAACTGTAGTGAAATAGACGCTTCTTCATTGTATATCTAATCTCTAATTTTGTTTTTCATTACGGTGTCAGGACCGCACAAGTGATATTTTTTGAGAATTCCTTTCATGTGTGCAGTTTTGTGTAAGGCCTGGTTTTACTCGGCTATGTTCATTTCTTTACGTATGTGTGTTTCTAATTTTATGTTTGCTTTTGCACAGGAGCGGAAGAGAAGAAGTAAAGTAAAAAATTGTTCGTCTTTGGGACTCATCTTGAACGGACTTCAACTATTAATTGTTCTTGAGGTAAAATCAACGTTAGGTATCTGTTAAAAAAATTCCACATTTTTGTGTTTCATAACCAAAATATGGTGTTGTATATTTATGTTCATTTCATTCATTGGCTGAAATTACTTAACACATTTAGGTTTTTTCAAGGAAGCCGTCAGTGTGTCACCTTTTAAACTATGATCTTGACAGTCAAGATGTCCTAGTCCGAGTAAAAGAAGAATTATTACTATCATTTTGGGATATAGGGTTAAAAGATTTCAGGTTTAAAAGAATAACTCACTTTTACTTTAATTTTACCTTGTAATGACAGAAATTACATATCAGCACGTAGAGATCTACTAATTATACAGGCTTCAATGATGGCAGATCTTCATTTCAGGAGAAAGAGAAATGCATGTTAAATTTAACAGGGATTTTGACGAGTATTCCAAGCAACTTATTATGTGTGTCAGCCCCTGGTGATGCACTGGCTCTCGTCTCAAGGAAAAATCCTCGGTTCTGCTGTAGTTCTGAAATTCTGCGTAATAGGTAATGGTTTAGAATGAGTTCTACTGAGTGCCAGTTAGTGTGCTTTACCAATGCAAGACGTCCAGATGCTGACCATCAACCCTGTGAACATCGACCTAATTTAATTGTATTCAAAGCGGTGAAGGATCGTTCTTCGCTACATATCCTAATGTCACTTATGCACAAGTTGGTTGTACACTCATACAATTTTTCTCTTTTATTTTTTTCATAAGAACTTTGAGGGTGTATCAAGCTTTCTTTTAGTTAGTACTTCGAAATTTGTAATGATATTTCAGTTGAACATTGAGCCTGTAGCTCTGCTATTGCAAATTTGGTAGTAGTGTGTAGTAACTGACTGAGGTAGCGACATCGTTCATTTCGATGGTGTATGTGTTAACTTTTTTCTTAATTTGGGCAGAATTATTGTAAAGTATCAGCCATGAAACAAGGCATAGTTTCACTCAAAATTTTGGTGTCGCATCAACTTTTTCTCTCCACGTAGATTGGAACTTAATACTCGACTCCTTTCTAGCGAGACTAATTTAAACTTGGAAAATTGAATGTTCTCTTACGCGTAATATTTTTAGGTTGATAGATATTAATCTTAACTGAACTACCTACTGTAGGTTCCGCATCACTGGTCATTGAAATGTGTTTGAGTTTAGGTTTATAGTGTATGTATAGGCATTCCTTAAGTTTTTTCACCCTCGTAGGAAGGTACAACATGTCACGGCGTACACTGCGATCTGATTTTCATTTAATTCATGTTATTTTATCCTTACATACCTTCACGTTGTCTGCAGTCCATGCGGTATAGTACTCCATTTAAATAAAATGAATGCAATTGTAAAAAGCGTTTAGAAATTTTCGTGGATAAAATATGGAATGGTGATTTGTCGTAAATGCTTTCCTCTATGTCAATATTTATCTTCTCTTGTACGTATCTAATGAGATCTTTATTTTCTGCTGCAGTAAATTTGCCTTATTGCATCTTTGTTAGTTCCAAGATGCCTCTACCTTTGGACTGACGACTAGCTGTGTACGGTATATGTGGTGCAAATCTACATAGCTGTTAGGTCAATTTAGTGAGGGGCAAATATTTTTGTGTAATGAAAAGCTACTGATAATTAGATGGTCTTCCTTGTTTTCCCTTTTTAGTTTCATGATTTGGCAGAAAACATTGATTTGAGTCTGCGCTTATAGACGAGTGTCATTTTCATTTGATATAATACACGCAGTTTTACAAACTATACTTTCATTTCCTCTTTCAATGATAAATGAATGAAATGAAGCATCTTCATAAAGCGTGTTTGGAGCAGTTGTTAGACGGTGTGGTTGAGGCCTTGCAGCTTGACTTTACTTCTTTCTATTCCTGTGAAACCACTTCACATTGAACATTCCTTTGACGCAATATTGCTATTTTATTTATTACTTTCGGAGTTAATGTAAACAGATTTCATGTATTTTAGAGTCAATAATGAATTGCGATTTGATATCTTCTTTTAATTTTCAGTGTATTTTTCTGAGATACTTGTATCAATAGAAAGCCTGAGATGAGAAAACTGTAGAACGCAAGGGGTTACAAACCCGCTATGTTCACTCAATTGTTTGAGCACTAGATACTGTCAGGAGTGAACTGAGACGAAAAAACTGGAAGCTCCTTTATCTGATCGAATTTTCGCCCAGAGTTTATGTATTCGTCCCGTATTTTGAGCTCTGAGTGCAGAAGCACCTCTAGTTTTTACTCGATATCATCAATAACATTCAATTAAATGACTTTTATTTTATTATATGCTTGTACGTTGTATACTGTAATCCTTGAGCTTATAGTCAGCACTTATTCTATAATTCATGGTATATCTGTGAGATCCTTTTATGGAACTGTATACTTCGCAGTTCGAGCGAAACGGGTGCGCATGTACAGATTTCCGGGAACAGCTGAAGGCTTGGTGAAGAGAGCTATATGCAATACTGATCGTATCCTGCAAGAGTGAAGTTTTTTCTTTTGCTCGCCGTGTACAGTGCTTGAAATCGTGAACTGAATTTTTGAATGGGGGGGCTGTAAAATTCGATGATTATCAAGCTTTCAGATGTTCTGTTTAATTCCTAGTTTACTCGATTCTTTTACTTTTGAAAATTCAATGGTTTTCAATTCAAATGGCGCACATCGTCACTGTTTTGTGTTATTGTTTTTGTTCTATCTTGTTTTTGCCTGCAACCTTATTTTTATGCCTTTTCAATGCTTATTTACTAACCGCAGTGGACTGAGCTAACCAAGATACTAAAATTAGAAGCCGTTACGGCTTTAAACGTGCGTTCACGAGCGTAAGTCGATCAGGAATAGCTCATTTTTGAACTCTGCACCAGAAACTCGTTCACTAGCAAACTTTGTATTTACAAGTTCATTTCCTCTAGATAGCCCAATAAGGCCAAAGCTCGCAAGTTGTAAGTTCATTTCCTTGGTACGAACATGATTGACCGGCAACCTCTACTGCGGTCTTTTTTTGAAGTTCTTATTCAAAAAATAATCGAGGTTAGCTCGATTTTTCGTACAAGGTCGAGCAGAAACGTCCTGTGGTATTAGTGTTTTGTTAAATGCAGAGAAATATGACACCTTTCCGGGAGATGGACACGCTACGACTACGTAGGCTCTCATCTCATGAAACTGTTTTATGCATTCGACCTTTGGAGGCTGTCCAACTCGCGTAGAATCACTGTTGGCATTGGTTGCGTTTTCTGTTGATGGTGAGTCTGAGGGTGAATAATTCTGTATTTGTATCACAAATTGCAATGTTAGTATGCGTGTTTGTATCTAAGCTGTAAATGGGCCAAAACACGGGTGTATCTTTTTAATTGCGGGTAGTTGGTGCGAGTCGGAAGAAATCTTTGAATTGTGAAGGTTTAACGAAGCTCGATAATAAGGCATCAATGTATAAATAAATTTTTCTGGAGTCTGGAGTTAAAGAAGAGATGTTTGAACTTCATATTGATTATTCTGAGTTTTAGCTACTTGTTTTCAAGTCACCTCATAATTCAGAGATACGGGAAATCTTAAGAATGATCTCTTCACATTAAATACTGTATTTTTTCTTTCGCGCAGCAGCTGCGTTTGGTGTGCGAGACTAGTATTTGTATTTGCGCTTAAGATGAGACGCGCAGCTGTAGTATTTATAGCTGCATCTCTTACGAGACTAGTATTTGTATTTGCACTTTAGATGAGACGCGCAGCTGCAGTATTTATAGCTGCATCTCTTACGAGACTAGTATTTGTATTTGCGCTTAAGATGAGGCGCACAGCTGTAGTATTTATAGCTGCATCTCTTACGACACTAGTATTTGTATTTGCGCTTTAGATGAGACGCGCAGCTGTAGTATTTATAGCTGCATCTCTTACGAGACTAGTATTTGTATTTGCACTTTAGATGAGATGCGCAGCTGTACTATTTATAGCTGCATCTTTTCCCTCCCTCTCTCCCTTAAAATTTGGTGACTTCAAGACAGCAGCCAACAGCTTCGTGTTGCAAGGTTTCTACCACAGCCACCGCTCACTGGGACAGTTATGCTTGTGATGTGCCCGTGCCCGTGTGCTTGTGCTCTATGTCTTGCTGTATGGAAACACGTTCATTTTTAACGGGAGATTTTAGTAAGTTCAAAGCGTTGTTCGATGACTACCAGCACGCCGTAGATTAAGATTTGGATGAACAAATACAATAAAGTCAACTTAGTTATGAGGAGTAACGGATAACATAATGACTGGTTTGTTTTCGGTACATACGAAAATTCAAAGTGTTCTATTGTACTTGTGTGAGGGAACGTGAAGAGTTACTTCAGAATTTGATTTTCCGCGGTTTGAAGTAGTGGAAATACTTGAGTGTCCTACGGCTCTACTAGAGGAACTCTAAGCTCATCGGGGATTAACACGTTAACCGCCACATGTACCACCGGTGGTACATTTCAGGATTTCACTTACCGCCGCATGTACCACCGGTGGTACGTTTCCAAATTTTTAATAATTATTTTCAAAAATTAATTTAAAATATTTACGGAAGGTTAAATGATAAAGTCGTAAAATGGTAAAGTCGTGGCGGTAGTGACAAATCTCTGATATCAGGCATGGCGGTTAACGTGTTAAATTTCTCAGCTCCTCTCAGATATGTACGTTTATTAAAATAATAATTAGAATTGTACATCCTTTCATAACTTTCGTCTCAGTCAGAAATTGATATTTTATTCAGTGATCGATTTTTTGATTAGTTTCAAATAGAACGATCTGCATTCAGGTCGTTGTCAACAGATTGTTGTTTTTGCTGTCGATTTATGAGAATTCATCACTAAAGAGCTACTAGTTCGGTCAATCTGGTTTGTGTTAGGTGGATTTGATTTCTGTTAGGTAGATTTGATTTGTGTTAGGTGGATTTGATTTGTGTTAGGTGGATTTGATTTGTGTTAGGTGGATTTGATTTGTGTTAGGTGGATTTGATTTGTGTTAGGTGAATTTGATTTGTGTTAGGTGAATTTGATTTGTGTTAGGTGGATTTGAGTTGAGTTGATCTACTTAGCCTTGGGTTTATCTTTCAGTTGGATTGATTTATCGAAAGTTGGGCTTGTCTACTTTTTCTTTAGTTTGAAGGTTGAAAGAGAATTTGTTGCAAACCTTCAGATTGGCACTGTTGTTTCTTCAAGTAACAATCGTCTACGTTAAAGGAGTTTGGTTGGCTGAACTTAGCGTACCTTTACATGAATTTGAATTCGTAGTATTTGTTTGTTCTGATTGCCACAGATGCGTAAGATTTCCTGTGAAACGAGGTTCTCAAAGAACTAAACAAAATGACTCGAAATAATTAACAAATGCGAAAGAACATGGGGGAACTTGGCTGTACAACCAAGAGTTGTCTGTGTCAACCAACGCTTCAAATTCAAACGCGTTGTACAAATACGTACGTACACGGGTATGTTACATTTTGTATCCATTTTACTACCATCGCATGATTTCTAATTTCTAGTAAGTGGAGCATTTATTTTGCAAGCTTCCTTGTGGTTCATCTCGTTGCTTAATAAACATGGCATCACTCGGTTGCCTTTTGAGTGACTCCAACGTTGCCAACACTCACTCCGCCTTCTCTTGCTTCGTCGCCACAAGTTTAGGCAAGACGATCTGACTTCTTCTTTTTGTTGATCTCTGTACGCAACATTGTCTTCTTTGAAGAAGTCGAAGGACAATGTAACAACTAATGATACCGGGTGCCTATACACGGCGTGTATCTGTGAATTTGCTTCGGTAGTTTATTAGATTTTGTCCAGTACTACCTAATATCTCGGAAAATTAGAGTTTGAAATCATATTTTTATGAATCGCGAAGTTTTTTACAGAATTTATATTCGAACTGTTGTGACTATGTCTATAACAATCGATAGAAGCATCTTATGAATATTGAAATTAAATATTATTAATAAGGTGTATAATCAGGAAGTTTATTAGCAGAATATTAAGCATCTTGTTTTAACGCATCGAGATTGTGCTTGAACGTTTTTACATTGTGTCAAAAGTTGTGTTCAGTGTCTAATTTTTCCTGGGTAATAAATATTTTATTGATAATGCGCGAAGAACCGTCGTCAGTATCTATCTATTTTATTGAAATAGACTGCTCAGTGCGCCCATTGCTGTCGTCAAAATGAATTTTCTGTACTACAAGAACTTAGGAGGAGAAGAAAGAGGTGTGTCGTCATATTCAGGATACAAGAAGAAGAAGCTTCCTCCGAAGAAAGGTGGAACCAGAGGAGGCAACGCCTCAGGTATGTACTTTGTGTATCCAAAAACTGCTTGGGACTTGCGCAGGGTACGGCATGTAACTTGGGTTGCATACGGCATTAGACTTGGGTAGGGTACGGCATGGGACTTGGGTTGCATACGGCATTAGACTTGGGTAGGGTACGGCATAGGACTTGGGTAGCATACGACATGAGACTTGTGTAGGGTACGGTATGTAACTTGGGTAGCATACGGCATGAGACTTGGGTAGGGTATGACATGGGACTTGCGTAGGGTACGACATGAGACTTGCGTAGGGTACGGCATGGGACTTGGGTAGGGTACGGCATGGGACTTGCGTAGGGTACGGCATGAGACTTGGGTAGGGTACGGCATGAGACTTGGGTTGCATACGACATGGGACTTGGGTTGCATACGGCATGGGACTTGGGTAGCAACCCAAAAATGGGCCAAACGGCTCGTTTCTATTGCCTTATTTTATTATATTGATTTGTTAGGCCGTGGGCTTTGTTGAACTATAAGGGAAATTTTGTTTTTGCCTGTTTGGACAGTTAACACTGAAGACATGTACATACTTTATAGTAGGTAATCGAGCATCTTTTTGTCATCGTTTGGACAATGGTAAATTATTTTTCTCATAATGTGCCTATTTACATTAAGATAATTAGTGTTTGTTCGTCGTAAATTGAAGTTAGTTTGTGAAACTGGTCATGTTATAATGTCTTTGATGTAGATTTTACCTGTTTATTTACTAGGACCCGCATTGAAACGCTACCGCTCTAAAATTTCTGTATGTATAGCTGAACTACGTTCTGAATTTCAAGATAAATGGACTTTGTTCCGATGATATCACACAGTACATGAATTGGATCAAATTTTCAGTTATTAACGCTAACATCTTAAGACATGTTCCTACTTCCAGTGACTGTTCCCCTGCTCTGCGGTGGAACTTGAGGTACAGGATCGTAGGAGTCCTAGATGAGCTTCATGAAAGAACCATCGAAATCGTCATTCATTTCGCAAACTTTCCAAAATGTATCATACTAACGATCTGGTCACTGACGTGGTACCAGGGTCGTATGGTGCCCGTGACAGTTAGTGTTGGGGTTTAACAACTGTTTGACAACATGAACATTATTGAGATATATGTAGAACATTCAAGGGAAGGCACTCGGGCTCATATGGTGCTGGATTTATGTCTGTTATGGAGACTATTTAGCGACATGCTTTCGAGCTGAGCGAGAAAATGTTGTGAGGAGGTGAAATAGACGGCTAATATTGCCACTAAACGTATGTTTGAAATTAGTGTGTGATTCTTTTATAATGTCGATAAATATATGATATTAACGCTTTCCACTGCCAGTCGGGTGTATACATGTATGCATAGATATACAATTAGCGGTTTGTATTGTTACTCAATTTCCATAAAATTGGCAAGTAGTACTGACCATGAAAAAGAGACTACAGAACTAGAGCTGAGAGGATTTAACGAGTGCGGATGTTGATTATACAGGCAAGGTACTGGAAACAGGTTCGATGATATTTACCTGAAGAAATACTTTGATTTAATCATGTTCACTCTGTACTACGCATAATACATTAATTATACATTGGGAAGCGGCCGATTCTATAAAAATCGTGTACAGAAGACAAGGAATTTCAAATCTCTTGCTTCTAATATTTCAATAGTCAATACACGATACCCAAATCTGCACCCTGACGAGCTGCTAGTCTTGTCTACAATGGCGCATCAGCTCACGTATGATCAAACTAGCGTCTCAGACCTCGAAGTCATTAGGATTATATTTAAGACTTAGATTTGCATCAGAACTGCATGCGTTTAATAGCTATATGTAACGTAGGTTATTAATTACGTGTTAACCCTGTCGACACTCGCAGTCATGGCTAGTTAGCGGCAATAAATAAGAGAGAGAGTAATACTCAGGTCACCAAGAGTGATGAAATATTGGATCACAAATGAAAGTTCGAGTAACAAGTAGGTCGCTCGGAGTGATAATTAAATAACCACAATAAATGAAAGTACGAGTAACAAATAGGTCACTCGGAGTGATAATTAAATTACCACAATAAATAAAAGTGTGGGTAACAAATAGGTCACTCTGAGTAATGATTTAACAGTAACAATAAATAAGAGTACGAGTAACACTGAACATAACAGGTCACTCGGAGTCGTGCGAGTGTGATGTGTGCTCGACGCAGTTCCCCCTACGCACACACCTCATGTTGGATATGTCATACTCGCGCCTGGACCCGACCGCCGCTTTAGGGTCCAGGAAAACGAGTAGCGGCGGCGGTGGCGGCGGATTTTCATTTTTTGGCCGCTCCAAAAAGCCGCTTATCAGCAAGGAGGACCGACGGCCTAGCTCCTCTCGGGTGAGTTGAAAGTATTTTTTTTTTTGAAAGAGGAGTTTTGGATGCAGATTGTTTTGATTTTGTGAAAAATGTTGTTTACCGTGGCTGATTTTGGTGTTTTTGACGAAGAACAACTTTTTGTGCCTAAATGATCTTAGTTTCGTTTATTTTGCTCTAACTTGATGTGGCAATGTATATTTGCTTGTAATTGGAAATTTTCGAAACAATTTTGAGTCTAATGAGACTTTGATGTCTTAAGTTTTGTTTTTAAAATCTAAATACTCATTGTTGGTTTTCTGGTTTTATGAAACTGATGTATTTTGAAGAGAGCTTATTCAGCATTTTCACGACGACCCTATTTTACTGATAATATTTTGTGTCCGCTGAAACTTTATAATAGAACATGAAAGTAAATATCTCTAATAATATTAATATAAATACTCAATATTCAGTACCACGTCTGCCAAATAATAACTGGAACATTTTTGCATTGGATCGAGCTATTCATTCGTCTACATTATAGAATATGCTCACCACTATTTGCCTCTTCTTCGTCCATATCATACCTTCATTAAATATATGATTTACAATGAATTTTGCTGTAAATAATAGAAAATCAATACTTTTAGTAGAGCAACAGGACATACAAAATCGAATAATTATACTTTCTACTCTTGCATTAATTTTGAAGGTAATTCAAATTAAAACAAGTTTAACAAGAAACGTTTTGACGTATCTAAATTTGATTTTAAGCAAATACCAAAATCGAGTATCAGATGTCTTTTTTCTTTTCCGTGACTGAGTTAAAATAATGAGGCCAAACAACCCTACTAATAATGAAGGTTCCTACGTTTCACACGGAAGTCTACGCCAAAAATGTATAGTATATGCGGAGTCATGGAAATTAATTAATTTGTATTATTTGCATTATACTGAATACGAAGTTCGCATTTTTTGTAAACTATTGGATAAATGAAACTTGTGAGAAAATTATTCTAACCAAGCCACAGATACATGTTATGAATGTAGCCGTAAAGATGACTGTAGTAAACTAGCCAGATTTATTATATTGACGTTGAAGCGAAGAAAGTAAATCATGCAACATGCTAGTTTTTGTATGAGTCTAGGTATGTCGTGGTGTTCAGATGGGTTGTGGAAGACTGAAGCTATTTTAAGAAAGATTAAACTTGTTGCTAAAAATACTCTAAATTCGTTTTCATCGTTATACGTATTCGTACTCAGCAAAAATTGTCTAGATTTGGAGTAAATTAATATCGATGTACAGACACATATAAATCTAAAAACACGTTTGATTTTGTTCGTTGAATTAAAGCTAAAGAACACTAATTCAATTAGGGCAATATCGTTGATAAAATAGTTTCCATGGATTAAGTAAACTTTCTGTAAATCTGAATTGGAAGGAAAATCGATTACTAACAACATGATGCCATCGAGAACGAGTGCGTTAACGTGCCTAAAACATTTGACATTCATGATAGAACGCAAGCCGTGTAACTCTGGGAATGCTTATTAATCTTAACATGGGATATTAGAGTTGTGAAAATTTTAATTAACACGTTGGTTGCGACACGTATTTCACCATAATTTTAACATTATTTTATAGATACATGCTCTCATTTAAACAAATTTACAGAATTTTAGGTGGTAAATACATTTTAAGTAAATATCGTCTTTGAAGACGTGTGCCATATATGGTTCACATTGCGATTCTAGAATGTACTCCGTGACCACATGTCGTACACATCGCGACTAACGTGTGAAGTTGGAGTACAAACGTCCATTGAATTAACACGTTGACTCTGAAGTGGTACGTATGTGTACCGCTTAGGTTAGGTTCTGTAATTTTTTCAGATCCTTTTAGTGACTATGCGTACAAAGTGAAGATTTACACCAATCAGGCAATCGGAGGCAACGTGTTGAGCGTCAGAACTCACAACGTCGCCTTTCCTGCTTGCGGATGCGGTACAGGAGACCGAGTGGGAAACCGTTGGGAAAAAGCTGGATATGGATTATTGTTTACTTAAGCACATGAAATACATGATGAGAGAACATCTTTGGGAAGTTCTCTCTGAAGTTAAGTCGAAAGACGTACGTTTTAAATATGTGATTTATTAAGTTTTGCCCATTTTCTGGGCAAAAATTTATGGAAATCATGAAGCCCAGATCATGGAAATTTTGAAGCAACATCAGCTGTCATGTCTAAATATCGAGCTTATCAGAAAAGGTGAGTGTAGAGAAGGATCACTAATAAACATGTGCAGCAGGTTTTACTTAGCAAAAATGGTAGCCATCGTCATCCAAATTTGTAGTTCTAATTCTACCAAATTATTACCGGGAAGTGTTAAGTGTAACTGTGATCTTCGTGTGTGGCCAGGTGGTGTTGAGGACCTCGTGTGTGGCCAGGTGGTGTTGAGGACCTCGTGTGTGGACAGGTGGTGTTGAGGACCTCGTGTGTGGCCAGGTGGTGTTGAGGACCTCG